>CAJNYU010003932.1:0-58961 GCA_905331475.1 Rotaria socialis | reverse complement strand
CTTGTTTCTTTCCTGTCTCGAAGAATCTTGTCTGAATATTATGATTACAAAGAATCTTGTCTGATATTCAAGGAAAACAAGAATCTGGACAGATCGAAGTCAAGATCGTCGACTAGTGTGAGTATATTCATTTTATCATTTGATGCTCTAGAAACATGCATATAAGTAAAAGATATAAATTCTTTTTTTTTTCGGTTATTAACAATCAGAAGCGAAAACGAATTTATAGTTTAAATAGTAATTTATATATATATATATTTATGTTATTAATTACATAATTAAGAAGAATTTACTGAATTAATATTTCTCTATTTCAGTATAATAATGTATTTGTTTTTCGCTGAAAAATTGTCTAGATGTCGCTATTGTATTACAATATGGTGGTTTCTTCTTTTTGACGAACGAAACAAAATGGCTTCTTACTCTATCTGTTAGACGATTGGGTGACACATCGTCTCAACTCGTGATCGTTATCATCATTTAGATTTTTTTCTTTCCTTTCATTAACTTGTTTTTCTCGGCTAGTATCCATGTCAAAATCACGGTCAACCAGTGAGGAAACGATGCATTTTTTCCTTCCTTGTGGAATAGCCATATCTACAGAAAGAGAAAAAACAGGAGAAAAAAAACTTCTATAAAAGTGGGCGCTTACTAATGAAATGGTATATCGATGAGTGTGATGGGTCGAAAAAAAATAAACCTGTTTGCCTATATATATATATATATATATATTCTTTTTTTTGTTTTATTTCAGAATACACAGATCATTTGTGCTAGTACCGTCATGTTGGTATAATTATATTTTCTCTTTTTCTTTTTCTTTTTAAAAAGAATCAGCGAGCAACTGCTCAAAATAGCAGACTCTTCTCATTATTTTTGGTATTAATCAATTATTATTATTAACCATCATGTCGACTTTTCCATATTGTTTTCCAAATCATTTAACATATTATGAGTGTTCCAACTAAGAGTGAATGATATTTATCTTCAATAATAACTCTAGTCGACAAATAATAAATATTGATCAATTGGACAGCAAGGACAGTGCTGACCAAAAACAACAACAGGTTTGTGATAAAAGAAAAGATCATTTATGTGTTTTTTTTTCTTTAATATTTAAGGTAATAATCAGTGGTTTTCAAGAAATTCCTTTGTATAAATCTCCTACAACATACAATGGTTGTTGTCGTATTGGGACTACGAACAGCTGGACTAAACTTAACTACACTGACAACATCATTAGAACGATTATGTTCTAAAGAAGATCGAACATGGAAAGAACGTCAATTCAATCAAATAAAATTGGTAAGACATATTTTTCGCCCTCGCACACACATTAATGGCTTTAAAAGAAGCAACACGTGTTTTTTTGTGTTTTATATAGTTCATGTGACGGTTACTTCATATGCATATAGTATAACACTGTAGGCTTTTATCAACGATAAGCAATAGAGACCTGACATAACCATTTAAAAAAAGGCAAATATAGATAAGAAGAGTGTTTATGTAATGATAGGCAAGAGAGGCAGAATAAAAGAAAATGTTATTCAAAAATTATTCGATATCAGAAGAAGTATAAACAATCAATAATAAAATGATTTTGATTTAATCGATATTCATCTATTTCTTTTCCAAGAAAAATATAGACGTACATAGTGGATAAGAATTAATGTTCATTTCTGTCAATAAATATAATGTGACTGATATTATCTTCTAAAATAAATAAATAAATTAGAATACACTTTTGTTTTCAGGACGAAGTAAATAGTTCACAACGTAATTATGCATCATCTTGGCTTCGTAAAGTGGCAGCATCAATGCATTTTGGGACTGATACATATGCACTTAGTGTTGATTTACTTGATCGATTTTTAGCAACACTTAAAGTAAATAAAATTACTTTCTGAGTTATTATTCTTTTAAATTATTTCAAATGAATTTGTTAAGGTTCGTCCAAAATTCTTAGAATGTTTAGCTGTTGGATGTTTATACATAGCGGCCAAATGCAAAGAAGAAGACGATACAATATCAATAACACCTGAATTTGTTATTGATTGTAATGCAAGTTGCTCAGCAAATGAACTTCTTCGTATGGAACGATTAATTTTGGAGAAATTTGAATGGTTCGTGGATTTTGTTACACCAGTTGATTTTTTACAAACCGTAAGTTCATAGAAAAAATTTGTTAGCTACGTTTTTTTAAATGCCACAAAAATATGTTCTTCTTTGTAGTATTTTGCACTTTTGTTGGTTATAATTGGTAGTCAGCAAGGTGAAGACAATGAGAAAGCTATAGTTGAAAAATATATTGATTTGGAATTAAAATTGGCTGCTTGTCTACAACAACATCGTTTAACTTCATTTAAGCCTCGAATTCTTGCTTTGGCTCTTATAAGTGTCGAATTTGAAAAACAACAGGCACATGGATCAGAAATAAATATTGATTGGCTAGCGTCGATTAGTTATTTACAACAATTAGCTAAAGTACGAAAGAAAAAGAAACTAAACTAAAATTCAATTCTGCATAATTTTTCTTTTCTAGGTAGAAAGTGATGCATTATTATCTTGCCGAGATTTGATTGTTCGTTCATTACCATCGTACAAAGTTGTTCGATTAGAATTATCCGATTTAAGATTTATCTCTCATTCATATAATCAATTGAAACCACTGATGAATTTATCTGATCGACCAACTTACGCCGATGTTGTTTGCGGTCGCACTCTCCCTACTCTCCAATAAGTTTGTGTATTCTTTTTTTCTTAAAAAATATTAAAACAGAGCAACAAGAACAAATGCACAAAACGAAAGAAATAGGTCGAAAAGAAGAAAAAAACCTTTTAGACTTAATTTATTTTTATTTTGTTTTCTTGCTTAACCTATAATTAATGTTGGCTGTCTGATACGTAAGATCTATTCTCCATACATTTAGAAAAAGAAAGAAAAAAAGAAAATGCATTCCACCTAAATAAAATCAGCTGATAGAACAGATGTTTTCTACTGGAGAATGGATTCAATTTATTTTGTCCTTTATATAAAATATATATATATATATATTTTTTTTTGTTTCATTTCATCCCATGTATAAAAAAAACTACATATGTAAATAAAGAAGATCTCACTATAAACATTAACTTCTATCTTTTGTTTGGTAAAAGTTTCTTCTTTTTTCTTTTTTGTAATATTTATCTATAGAACTTTTTCATATTCGTTTTTTTCTTGTCAAATTACTGCAACATCTTGTTTTTTGTATATTATTTATTGAAAGAGACGAAGCAAAACGAAAAGAAATATACGTATGTAGAAAGATGAAAAACTAAGTCCTTGTCAACTGTTTTTATTGGCTTGGTTGATTTAAAAACAATAGTTTATAGAAAAACTTTTCTTTTTATCATTCACCGATGAAAGAACAAGGTTAATTTGTGTTTATAAAGCAGAAAGAGAAATACAAAAATAACGGTGGATTTTACATTGAAGGGAAAAAACGTGACACATTTGCAATCGAGTATTAAAGTCAAACAATTGATATCTCCAGTAGAATATAGTTTCTTGATTTCGATTATATTTCATTAAACAGAAGAATAGAATCATGTTTCAATTTGAAATATGATACTTAGATCTGACCAAGGATTCTGCAATTTAAAAAAAATAAAGAAAAAGAGGAAGTTCGAGTTTTATTTTATTAAATGTTGATGGCAGTTGCCATGATTATATATATCAAGTTGAATCCATTGCAACAATTTGTTAAAAGTTTTTTTGAACTCGAGTTCAAAAAAACTTTTAGGTATCTTGGATACCACATGAACTAATCATATTTCATTTATTTTATTCGTTAAACTACGTTCAATAGAATTGGTTAGCCAAAAATGACATAGTATCATGCCTGGCGAATATGATGGATATGACATTATATTGAATCCTTCTTCTGTCATCTAGTTAATAACATTGGATAAGTATGAAGTCAACGATGATCGTCAAGCAATTTTGTACATTTTAGCCCTAATATCTCTGTTTGTTTCCATATTCCATTAACAAAAGACTTCGGACAATTTTCAATATAATACTTACGACCTGTAGTCTTGCCTTTATCTACACTGAGGACTATTTGATTTAAAGAATATACTAAACAAAGTTTTGAGTAAAATCCTTCTTCATGAACAATAGTCTGTGACGATTCATCTTCAATAAGCCAGCTAGCATCAGACGACATATGACTAACCTATCGAAAATAAACTCATATCCCATCACTAGTAGTGTTAGAAAGCAACTGCTATGATCGAACAAAATCTCACTAAACTTTTAAAACAATGAAATATGATTGGCCCATGTGGTATCCAAGGCATCTAAAATGTTTTTCGAAAAAGAGTTCAAAAAAAACTTTTAACAAATTGTTAGAAAGGATTCAACTTGATATAAATAATCAAAGCAACTATCATCAACATTTAATAAAATAAAACTCGAAGTTCCTCTCTTGCTTTATTTTTTTTAAATTGCAGAACTTTTGGTCAGACCTAAGTATTTTTTACTTGAATATGGTAATATCATTTTCTTAAAAACTTTAAAAAAACGTTTCAGATAAATATCTTTCAATTCGAGGAGATATGAACGAATACGTCAAATTTCCATAGCTTGAATCTTGACACTAATGATTTGTGAAAAACAAAAGAATAATAATTTTCTTACATCCTTATCTAATGTTACAGTTTATATCTTTATGTCAATTTTAGACTTATCACTTGTGTATCATAGTGTGATGAAACTATTGTATGATGCAAAGTATTCTTTAAGCATGATGGATCGAGCTTTTTTCCCCAAAAAACATTTCATAGTGCATTGTCTTCTTTTCTAAACTTCATCTATTTATTCTAATGTTCTCTCTGACTTTCTTGTAGTTATTAATTGCAGAAGGATTTCGAAGTAACTAGATGATTACTGAAACAAAATGATCAGAAAAAAGTCACCACAGATGACTGTATGTTTTAATAAACATTGAATTTCTAGAATTTCGATTTATGTCAAAAAATATGATAAATATAATTTTATATTTATTGAGTGATAGATTTGGCAGATTGTAAGTGTTCATTTCTCCTAATTCAACGTAAGCACTCCTTTAAGCTAATACAACAAGAAAGTTGATTTTGTTAGTGTCTCACTGATTTTCATTGTAAAGCAAGGCACCGCGCTAGTTGAACATCGGAATATTGAAGTTTTTTTTTGTCTTGTATAAAATGAAACACATGAATTAGTTTAGACCTGAATTCATGTATGTATCGATTGAATTAGTGCATTCCATTGTCTTAATATTGATATACGCATTGCAAGTTAGTAAACAACCAGTTTTATCATCAATTCTAAATTCATATGGTCAATAGGAACTCAAAAATTATGGCTACAAACTTTTAGCATTAAATAGTATGGCGACTATCAGCAAGATTTGTAATCATTACATTATTCAATCAGCAAAGAAGCCTTTAGATGCCTTTTCTTCTAGACTTGTTTTGAGATTAAATCAATCTTCTCCTCTCACAAGATCACTGTTGTCTATTCTCTTTTATTTTGTTTTCGTTTCGCTATCTGACGAAACTTTTAAACTAACTTCTTTGCATCTCTCTAATTTATTAACGAATAAGAGTTGCATCATAAAATGAATCTTTTACTTCTCCTATTCTCTATTCTCTGATGATTTATTTTAAAATATTTTGTTTTGACATGTGTTTCGCTGTTTAAAGATAGGTTTTGTCTTAAACATTTTGCACTAGTTCATGTAACAGATATTTTCAATTTCTTGAGCGCAGAACCATTGTCGCTAAGGGCGGTTGTAATTCTAGAGATAGGTCTGAATTCTGGTCTTGTCGTTATCTATGCATACATCAGTACTGTTTCAAGTTAAAAATTTTGCTAACTATACTCTAAAAGATTTTAAATCATTCTTGATAGTTTTAGATTTTAAAAGCCTACATTTACTTTTTCATTTTAAAAACAGCTCTACAGGTATTATCAGTATAAAACAAAAATAATCTATGTCCGAAAATGCAAAGCAATAACGTGACAATAAAATTTGAAAACAGTGATAAACAAAGATTCAGAGGAATAATAGTGAGGAAACATGTTCCATGACAACTAAAAAATAACTTGAACAAATCCTTGGAATCTTTCGATAATGTTATCGATGATTTCCTCTTAGACTCGAATGTTCCGCCATAGTTCTGCAACTTAGGAAACTTGGAGTCAATTAGGATAAGTTTTCCAAAAAAATTCATATTTTTAATGTTTAGGTAGACGTCATTATACAATTTAAATAAATTTTGAATCCTAGCTGGACTGTATTTTTTTACAAGAATTTCTATGTAACAATAATATAGAAGTTAAGTCAATAATAAACAAAAATCACTTCATTTATGTGAACATAAGTTGAAGAAATCATTCAGGGGTCAAAACTAGTCTCTTTTATTTGTACAATAGATACTACTTAGTTGCTGATGAATTTGTTAACATTGGGCTACGATTGGGTAAGAAAAAATAGCAATGTATTGTATACGCTGATTGTGTTGATCTTTTTCTTATCTTCTTTTTCTTCGCTGTCATTTTTTACTCTGACCGATAATAAAAAATGTAACATATAATACTGATAGCAACTTCTAAGCACACGCCGTAAAATCATCAAAATGCAAGCTATTCTCTATTCAAAGAATTCGAGATCTGGTGTTAGAATTGCCACCGTTCCACGCCCATCTCTAATGTCAACACAGTATGATCCTACTTCCACTGGTGTCATTCGTTTCTGGCATTTTCGAATAATCGAACTCATCAGCACTTTTATGAGCTATTGCATGTGTCTACTGCGTAGGTTACTTCCAAGTATACCAGGTCCATATGGTGAGATAGCTGATCGTCAGTGGGTATTATGTCGTGTTTATTGTGGCGGTGTCAATCCAGTAGATGCAAAGTTCCTTTACGGCGACAAACTACCACACTTCTTGCTGCCTCTTGTTAAATGGTTTGTTGAAGGTCGAATCTGTGGCATTGATTTCAGTGGTGTGGTAGTCGAAGCACCGTCTGATTGTGGATATGCACCTGGAGATGCTGTATTTGGAACAATTCCTCCATTTTGCGGCTCATTTGCTGAATATGTACGAGCACCAACTGATTTTATTAGTCACAAACCAAGGAACGTATCATTTGTTGAAGCGAGTGCACTTCCATTAGTAGCTTTGACTACTATGCAAGCGTTTGATGACAATAATTTAAAGATTGGACAACATGTTCTGATTCTAGGTGCTTCGGGCGGAACTGGTCATATAGCAGTACAAATAGCTAAAACTAAAGGAGCCAGAGTTACTGCAGTGGCTGGTTCACGTAACGTCGATTTCGTCAAAGATCTTGGCGCAGATAATGTCATTGCTTACGATGGATCTGAAGATGTTTTACAGGCTTTACAAACTATAACATCGCGCCATGGTTCATTCGACTTGGTCTTTGACGCTGTCTCCTCCCACGACCCACGAGATGCAAGTTTTGCTTATGAAAGCCGAATTCGTAATCTAAGACCTCCATTGTTGTCTGGAATGTATATTTTTATTGGAGGCGTCCCCAAAGACTGGGTATTTGCGCACTTAAAGCGATTTTTGGGTGTCGACTGCTTCTCATCGGGCAGGCAGCTATTTTGGGTGAGGTTTCCTGATAGTGCTAAAAGACTCAATTCACTGCGAAGGTTTTGTGAGGCGAAGCAAATTAAAGTCAAAATAGCAAATTGCGTGCCATTCACAGAGGAGGGTGTTCAAGAAGCATTTCGCTTGCAAATGAATCGTCGTGTAGTTGGTAAAATAGTCATTAAAATTGCTACTGGCATTGAGTAGACTACTTTTCTTTTCTAATAGTTCACCTTAATATTATATAGTTCCCCCAAATTCTGTGTTCGTGCTATACTCCAAATACGAATATATAATAGTTTTTTCCATACGAAAATGAACACAGTGACAACGGTCGAATAAAAAGTTTCCATAATATTTTTCTGTGTTTGCTTTTGTATTTCATACATATTCTTGATCAGAAGAGACACTTTTCTTAATAATTACCATTGAACAAGATGAATTGTGTTATTAGTATAGAATAGGATATATGCTACATTTATGTAAAGAAAATAGCAACTCAGGCTGTTTTCTAAGCAGACTAATCTCTATAAAAACAAAATGGGTGTCATACTGTACTTAAATAGGTTCGAATTGTTAGTCGCATTGGTATGTATAGAAAAGATCGAAAAAAAAACGTCGCAACTAAAAATATCGAATAGTAAAAAGGCAGAAACAAAAACGCCGAACGTTGAAAAGATCGAATGCTAAGAAGATCGAAAAAAAAAATCGAAACAAAAAATGTCGAATGATAAAAACGTCGAATGATAGTTTGGTCGAAAAAAAAATGCCGAAAATGTTAAAACAAGATAGCTTGGATTATTCAAATGTAAATAATTTTATTGATGCTTTTAAAATAGAACTCGTTTAAAATCAGATCTATATGAGTGTGAGTGAAATTGAGAGTGAGAGTGTGGGTATGGATGTGCGTATGACTGAGGATGAGGGCCACTATGTGGGTGAGAGTGAGGAATAGGTGAGCGTGACGGTACGGGTGAGGATACGGGTACTCTTAAGGGCAATGCCAACATCCGAACGCTCTAGATCGTCGTGTCATACACTCTAAAAAAGTTTCGTACCAATCGACGGAACTTAAAAAGGTTTCGCATGAAAGTACAAATCCTTGAGGTTTAGTGATAAGCCTTTTAAGGTTCTGCCTGTGTATCCGAGGGAAGAAACGTTTTTAGAGTGCGCAATGGACAATCAGAAAAATATCATAAAATAACTCTAGCTGCCAGCAGGATACAATTCAATGCTAAATTGTTTACTTAAATCATTCTCGACGTTTTCGATATTTTTATAAGTTCGACATTTTTTGTTTCGATCTTTTTTTTTCGATCTTCTTAGCATTCGATCTTTTCAACGCTCGGCGTTTTTTTTCTGCCTTTTTACTATTCGAAATTTTTGTTTTTCGACATTTTTAGTTTCGACCTTTTCTATACCATTCTATTTCTTCGTCAATACTCATCATTATTCAGTTCGAATTATCGAAAAAAACAAAGATTCAACACTTCATAGAAAAAAGAGCAGACATTTATCATTAAGTGATCCCATAAAAAGAGATCACACTAGGTGTGATTACTATATCGTTTATCGGACGGAGAAAAGTTGTGTGTGTGATGATGACGATTAGAAATTGTTGGAAATGATGCAGAATTCTTTGAATGATTTTTCTGAATCATCATCAAAGCAGTTGTTGTGGAAGATGGTGGAGTTTTATTAAGAGTTGGAGTTATATGACCACTGGGATGGTGGGGTCGGAGTTGATGAAGAAGGAAAAGCACCAATCGCAAGTGAATTGTTAGATACTGTTCGTTGATGTGTTAGTTTAGGAGAAGATAAAAGATCAGCATGAGATTGAGAACGACCGAATTGAATGTTTCTTGTTCCTAATTTCGACAACGCGTTTTGACTTTATCAAAACGTAATTCAATAGATAAAGCCCAATCGGCAAACATATCAAGCCATTTTTGTTCTTGACGACGAGCTACTGATGCTTTTACTGATTCTTCTGTTCTATAAAAAATAAAATAAAATAAAATCGAAATAGATTTTATCATCTTACTCAATTTCGTTCGGTGAAACAAAAAATCCATATGTATTCGGTACTTCATCTCGTTCTTGTTCATTATTAAGCGAATAGTTCACCATATTTTCTATTCTTTTTTTTTCTTATTCAATATTTATCATCATTTAAAAAAGAACTCAAAGCTATCTTTTCACAAACAACATTAATAAAATATTTATTAGAGATTCATTTTGCTTTTTTTAAAATGATGTCCACTATCATCATCATCACCTAATAATAGATCTTCTTCATCATTACGAGTATTATCAATTGATACTTTCGGTTGGCTTAGACTTGGTTGTGTATGATAATATGCATGTAAACGAAAATCTTCGTTTTCATAAGGAACTAATTCATCAACAATCGGTCGAAATGATATTCGATCACCAGGAGAAAATGCTCAATATGCACGTATTAATTTATGTCTAAACAGAAAAACATGTTTTTCAAAAATTATCAAAGGAAATTTTCTTCTTACAAAATCTCAGGACAATTTTGTGCACGTTCAAGAGTTATATTTCCATAAAGAACATAATGTACAACTTCTTCATTACCATAACCTTGATACGGTTGTTCACCTAATGTTGCGATTTCCCATAAAAGAACATCAAATGACCTATAATAAATATTAGATTTTTCCAAAAATGAAATTCGAGTGTTATTATCAAACATCAGATACAGTATCAAATCTTCCATCTCGTAAGCTTTCTGGTGCCATCCAGCGAATAGGGGGAAAACTTCGATCACCACGTCGATAATTATCTGTTTCATATGTATCTCGAGTTCATCGAAAATCTACGAATAAATAATTATTCGAAAAAAAGACTATTTTATTTAAATTTTACCTCCAACTTTACAAACATGATTTTCATTAGCAAGACAATTTCTTGCAGCTTAATCTCTATGTACAAATTATTCATCCGATAAATAATACATTCCATCAGCAATATCCAATGCTAATTGAATCATTGCTGATTCAAGTAATCTTGCACCATTTGACTAAAGAGAAAACAAAATGTTTCAGAATTTTTTTCTTCTTTTTCAAATTATTATTTACATTTATTTCACCTTGTCGATGACGATAAAGATAATTTTTTAAATCACCATTTTCCATTAATTCCATAACAACATATGGAGAACAGATAGGAGAACATATACCATATAATTGTATAACATGATGACATTGAAATTGTCTAGAAAATAAAAGATAAATTATTAAAAAGAGATTTATTTTAACTAATTTCATTATTGATGCTTCTTGTAATAAATCAGTTGGATGTGTTGTTCGAAGCTATAGCATATCAAATAAATTAGATAAAAATAATGTTTGTTTTATTCTTTACTTTAATAGCACAGGGTTTCAATGTTCCATCTGGTAATTTTAAAACACCTTGATAAATTTGTCCGAAATGACCTTGACCGATAAGTTTATCAATTGTAACTGAATCTTGATCAATTTCCCATTGATCAGATGTATTTATTCTAAAAACAAAAGCTTATTCAATTAAATAAATGTATGTATATAAAAAATTCACAAACCATAATTTGGATTTTTTGATATAGAAGCTTTATTATCTCCTCGACTATATTTATAATAATAAAATTGTGCACCGATAATGATGATTAATAAAAGTATAATTGAACCAATGATTAATATAAATAATATTAAACGATTTTGTCGTGTTAATTCATTATCTAAAAAAAGATTTATTTATAAATTTAATTAATATATATACAAAACTATTTTACTTGGAAAATCTTTTGTTGTAAAAACTAATTCAACAAATAAATTTGCTGTATTGAATGAATGCGAATCATCATTTATTTTTTCTCGATCTTCATATTCATTATTTAATCGAGCAATTGTATACGTTATTATTCTTAAACGATATGTTGTACGAGGTAAAAGTGGTACATCTACTGAATGAATAATATGTCTAACACGACGTTCATCTTTTGGTCAATTACTACTAGCTTGTTCGATATGGATTATATAAAAATATATAAGTCCATTAAGTTGTAATGGTTCTTGTCATGATATATGATAATTATGAGATTTTATATTTGTTGCTAAATGATCAGAATTTTGCACAGGAGCAATTAATTGTACATTACGGACTATAATCACGTGATGCTAAAAATAAAATAAATGATATTTGCATTTCTATCTCGTTCTTTTTTAAATAAATATATACGATCACCGGGTTTTGTTCTAACGGCTAATATAATTCCATTAAGACTACAAGCATCTGACAAAGGTTGTTTTGATACATTATGACATGCAAATACTTGAAACATATACATTTGTGCTTATTTTAAACCTTCAATAAGTACTCTTGTATCTGATATTGAACGATTATATTCATTAATATATGGTTTATGTTCGACAACAGGTTGTTCTTCAGAATTAGATTTATATTGATCATTAAAAGTACTACTTTTATCTTCAAAATAATGATCTAAATCATTGATGATCGTATCTTTAAGTTCTGAACGAATAAATAATGGATCTTTTCATTGACTAACCGAATTAATTAATTAATATTCAAGAAGGGATAAATCAGTAACAACTTGATCAATACCAGTATTTTGTTCAATTTCTTCATCTGTTTCATCATCATTATTTGTAATTGTATCAGTTAAACGATTTTTTGGTCTTGAACATCGTGTTGATTGATTATTTAGATTTAAATTATCCATTGAAACACTTTCTTCTGATCGCCAACGATCTAAAAAAAGAATATTTATTAAAAACTATTCATTTTTTTTATCTATTCTTACCTTTCATTAAACAAAGTAATTTGGAATTATTTACTGGTAAACGATCATCAATAGGTGCATAATAAACTAAATAAGTTGTTATTGGTTCATTAGGTTTCGATGGTGGTTGCCACACTAATTCAATAGTTGAACGAGATAATGATTCACCACGTAAATTATACCCTAGACAAACATCTTGTAAGCAAGATCTTGGTCAAGATACAAGGTACAGATATGTTAACAGATCTTGAAAATTTAGGTACAAGATAACTGTATTATCTTGTGCCCAAGATCTAATTACAGATCTTACATAAGAATCCCTTAAATCTTGGATGCACACTAAAATAATACGTGCTGCATTCTTTAATATTTTTTCAATTTATTTTCATTTTAATTATTCCTCTCCCGAATTCCAACAAGTCAGATGTTGGGATCTAACTGGCTATAAATTGGTCCGATATCAGGCGGACCAATTAGGGAAGTCCTCTCTCGATCATCGATCGAGATCAGCATTCTCTCGAATAATCGAGAAATAGTTGAGAAAAAAAAAATTTGAAAATTTGTATTTCATATGTTCAATCATGCTGTTTATATACAGCTGTGTGTGCATTTAAAAAACGGTGAATGACTAGAGAGCATGTAAATACACTAATGATGTCGCTTTCTGTTTCGCTCAAGATCTTATCGAAAGATAATAGTAGACGATATTTTTTCCATGATCTTGCCAAGATCTTAAGTACAGATTTATCTGATACAACCAAGATATGAACATACAAATTATCTTTTTAAGATCTTAATAAGATCTTACTTACCGATCCCAAGATTCCCAGATCTTGCTTACAAGATGTTCGACTAGGGTAAGTATTGGTTCAGGTTGTTATTGTAATGTACGAAAATATGAAATTGGAGAAAATAATCCAACAGTATTAACATGTGATGTCATCGATGCATAAACAGCATACCATTCATCACCAAGTAATGATGTTAATTCAGCACTCATTATAAATGAACCACCTAGAACCAAACGAGAAGTTCAAGAATGATTAGAAGAGATGTATGCTTACCATGTGGTGCTGGATTATAATTAACTTTTCGACTAATCGTAATCATTTATGCGATTGTGTTGCATCAAAATGTGTTTCATTTTTAGTTCGGGTTGATTTATAATAAACTGATAAAAATGGACGACGTAAATGTTTAGCTTTTTCACCTGAACGGAAAAATAATTCTTTTGGTACTACAACATTTATTCGTGTTGTTAATGAACGTATTCTATCAATTGTTATTGTTAAAAAATTCGATTCACATGAAGCTAAGTAGCCATTTGCATATTCATTCCATGCATTTGGTGTTACTTGAAGTTCTTCAAAAAAAAAACATAAATCTCATCATATAAAATCTAAAAAATTAAACCTTTTTCATGTGTTGTTGTAAAATTAATAAAATCCACAATATGTTTTAAACATAATCTTACATTTCGTACAATATTTAAACTTCGTTGAATAATCGGTGGTGAATGCGTATTTGGCCATAATTCAGTTAAAAATTCATTTTCTTCAATCGTTAATGTTGCATTTGTTGTTATACCAACACGATGTAAACGAGAAAAATACTTAAATGTTGAAAATGCTTTAACATTATGTATTTTAAATTCATGATCAATTTGTTCAAGAGAATTAAATGATGTAAATGCTTCAGAAAAATTATTTCCACGAGATTCAACTGTTGCTATATTATATATATATATATATATATATTTAATGTATGAACACGTGAACAATATTTTAATGATTGAAAATCTCCTATTGAATGTATATGTTTTTCTCTACATGCACCATTGCAATAATTATTTTCTGGAGATGATTTACAACGTATACAACGTGAATATGGCATACGGATACAACACCCGATGGACAGGATAAAACATATTCATTTATTTCTTCTAATATATACGCAGTACCTGTAAAAAATGATGTACATTCTTGACGTGTGACATATAAAGAACTATTTTTTCATTTTTTTATCAATTCATTCATTGATCAAATACTTGAATAACACAAATATCTTTTCGTCTAACTAACATTCGACTTTATTCTGTTGTTATACATAATGAACCATGTTGTGCAACTATTTAAAAAAAATAATAATAATAAAAAATCCCTATAAAACAAAAGAATGAAATGATTTACTAATAAAGAAAATCTCCGTTAATATTATAAAAAGCCCGATTAGTCATAGAACTATCAGAAACATAGATTGAAACTAAAACACTATGACGAGAACATGGATCATGAGTCTATACATATTGTCGAGAAAATCTACACTAAAACCATTTAATTTTTTTAATTATAATTCTTCTTTTTCTTTTTCTCAAGAGAAAGTAAACGACAAATGTATTAAACAAAAGAATAGAATAAATAATCGAAACATTTATTTGTTTTAGAAAATTTAAAGAAAACAACATACATAGAATTGAATTTATGAAAACTAATATATAGAAAAACAAGATATAAATTAACAACAAGATTTAAATTAACAACAATATTGTTTTTTATTTTTTTTTAATTATTTGTAAAAGTTCGTGTTTTTCCTGAAGCCATTGTTGTTTTTCCTCAGTTAATTGTTGCTTTTCCTGAGCTAATTGTTGCTTTTGTTGAACCAACTGTAACATTTTGAATAATAATAACGAGTTGATTCCATTAGTACTCTAAAAAGGAAATTCAAATAAATTAATGACTAGGAAGAAAATCAAACAAAGAACTACATTATATCTATCTATATTCTGAACTATTCCTATCGTGAGACGTGCTTGACTTACTGATTTATTTTCTTCACGGTCATTATTTTCTTTTTTAATAGACATTATTTTCTATAACTGATAGAAAATGTCCATCAAGCAGCATTTATATATATGATGGAGGTGAGAGTGAACGATGCCGTCCGCGAAGAGCAATGATTACTCATTGTTCTTTGACCAATTGACTTAAATAGGATATATTATTTTTCTTTATATCTATTGTTCACCTACTATCAGATATCTCTCTATTGGCGGTGTTAGATTTAAGTAGAGGCAAATGTAAGACGAAGGCATCTCAACAACTATAGAATATTTACTTCGATTATATTTTTAAAATTTTCATATTGTTGCTTTTTTTCTTCTAATTCTCCACGTTCATTGATTAATTCATCAAGTAATTCATGAAGCTAAAAAAGAAATAAATGATAAATCATTTCTTTTTTTTCGATCTACTTGTTGATTTTCTCTAAGTTGATCAACCAATTTTATTCGAGCACGTTCAGCCAAAATCTCCCAATAAAAATTCGGTGCTTGATCTATAATATCAAAGATTATATTTTTATTATAATCCATAGGAAATTGAGATGTATAATTGCGCCAATAATCTATATTCCCAGATATTCAGAAAATCATGTGTACCTTTTTATGAATGATACACCCCTCTTAATTCAGATATCTACGTTTCACCATTATGGAATTTCTTCTTATTCCCTATATGGATAATTAGAGTAGTCGACAAGAACGATTATATATTACAACGTTCATAAAAGCATTAGTGCAAGGTGAGGTCATAATAAGAAAGAATATCCTCTTGATATTATCAGTACGTCATCAGGTCAAGTATGATAAAGATAGGATCAGGAGTTTATGTCAATCAATGAAATAATCGAAATGGCCCAAGTTATTCTTTATTTAGTTCATAATTTCCTTTTATAGTAATGAATAGAAATATAGAAGAAAATAGAGAAAGAGAAAAGAGCGAAAGTATAAAAGAACGGGGATATAGGAAAATAGGAGGGACGTAAAGTAGAGAAAGGAGAGAGATAATTCTGGAGTAGTATTGAGAAGGAGTAATATAGATAGTTTAAGGAAAAGAGTGACTTAGCTAGAAATATTAAGTAGAGGTTACAATTTAGAATCGTGAAACGATAATCGTTCAACGTTTATTATTATTGTGCGTATTCTAATTATTTATCAATTTTATATCAACTTGTTATTATCTGTGTGTGCTCATATTGTTATTTTCTGTGTGTGCTCATATTGTTATTATCTGTGTGTGCTCATATTGTTATTAAAATAAATATCATCAAAACCCATAACGTTATATTTTGATTCATCAATTCACCCAGAACCAAAGAATTATAACTCACCAAAATATTTCGTTACAATAATCAGAGAAACTCCTATCGAGACCAAGGATATAAACAGAAATTAAATGCAATCTTCTCAATAATTGCATTCAATTTCTAAACAGACTTTGATAATTGAAATCAGAATACACTATTGACAAAACTTATTATCATACATAAGATTAAATATCTAATAAATATCTTCTCAAACAATTGCTATTAAACCTGCTCCTTACAAAGATCACTTTGATCGTAAATCATATATTTATTTACTTACTTTTAATAAAAATTTTAAAATCTGCATCACTCATATTTTTTCCTTCCATTAATATATTATTTAAATATACCCAGGTTAAAAGCCCACGATCGTATACGACCGTATACGGCATTATACGACGAATAACGATAATCGTATACGACCGTCGTGTACGGCAATCGTATACGGGAGAATACGTCCGCATACGATGGTCGTAAATGATCGTACATACGACGATCGTGTCCGACCAGAGATGTCATAATATCCTAACACTGGGTATCGTCGACATACCGGTCACGATATCCATTCAAGTGGATATCTAAAATGGATACTAAAATGAATACTCATGTTCCTCATAGCTGAGGAATTTGAGTGCATTTGGTGTAATGGGAAAGGGTATCCATTTTTATGTATCCCCAGAGCTGAGGAATTTGAGTGCATTTGGTGTAACGAGAATGGGTATCCATTTTTATATATCCCCAGAGCTGAGGAATTTGAGTGCATTTGGTGTAACGAGATTGGGTACCGGAAATTTTCCTACTGTCAGGTCCTACTTCAAACAAATTAATATAAAAATGGATACCCATTCTCGTTACACCAAATGCAATCAAATTCCTCAGCTCTGAGGATACGTAGATGTCCATCCAACTGGGTATCCTATCAGGGTATTCATCTCGATACCCAAGTTGTGGATATTATGACATCCCTCGTGTAGTTGTAACATTTTATTGAAAAACATTAATTTTTTTATCTTCGCAATTTACGGAACTTTTATATGGTATACTTGTCATTATCTGCACTAAATGTACTGGTACCCATTTCGACAGTGTTAATCAATTTTCGATGACCTCCTTTTTTAAATGAATCTTTTTGTTCAAGGGAAAGATCTTTTAATTACTACATGCACAGAGAAGAAACTTTATACTTATATATACATATATTTGAATATGTATAAACTTCTTTTGGTCACAAAAATGTTAGTAATTTTTTTCACTATTGTATAATATTTTAGTGTATAGTATTTTTATTGAAATACCTTCTAGTACTTCAATTATTTGTATAGTATCTACTTTTTGTGATTCACTTGTTGTGACAACAATCATCTTCATACGAACATGATTGAAAATATGTTTTCATAAAATGTTTCATTAGAATCTAAATAACTTCACTTTTCTTAATGAACGAAGGAAAGATAAAATCATCGACGAGTTTCTATTTTCTTCGTCCGGTCGAGCGAGAAAAGGATTTGAATACGAAATATTCGGCTGGAATTTTTTTTTCTTTTCTGTTACAGTATTCATATATATATAGGTGCTATTCATGTTTATAATCGTTCAGCTTGTTATTCTACTTTCTTTTTATCATCAAAGTTCTTTTTTGTTTTAGAATCTGCATGCTTTAGATTCGTGCAGTGATAAATCAGGTGGACAATTTCAAGATAAGTTAGTAAGTTTTTCCGAATAATATATTTAAACGAAATCTATTTTTTTCTTTCTTGCTTCTATTCAAATGTTTAAAAATATTGAGCTAGTCGACCTGATGACACAAGACTGGCGATTATCCTCGAAAAATTCCACGAATAATTTTACTAATAATGAAAAAACTGTATTGTACCAATTGGTAAAGCACATCTTACTCCAGAACCACTTAATCAAGAACAATTCACAACATTTCTTGATATGCAAAAACTTTCATCTGACTTTCACCAATCATGAAATCTCATTTAAACTAGATGCAGTTCGCTTCAAATTCAAATTAGATTCGGTCAATTTTGGATTATTTTATAAAATTTTATTACGACGAAAACTCGACGATTATTAAGCACAATACAATGCAATAAGCTGCCAGTCAAATCATTAATGGATTCGATAAATGAATATTTTTTTAAATTGGGCTATATTTTTTTGTAATGAAAAAAGATAATTTTGTATATACTAAGATTATTAAAATAAATGCCTATTGGAGCTTGGTATTAACAGATTCGCTAATAGTGAAACAATGGAAAATTTTTTTTGTCTAGTACAGCATTGATTAGATTAGATAAAAACTAGTAAATGGTTTCATAAAAGATCTTAAAAGAACCATCATACAATGATTTACGACAGTGTTCAATCATATTTACAATCGTATACGACCAACGTAACACGCCGTATTTCGTCGTATACGACACGACGACTTACGGTCATAATTCTAGGGTCAAGTAATACGACGAAATACGATCGTATACGGTCGTATTTTAGACTGTACGCGACCGTATACGGTCGTTTACGGCGTCGTATATGATCGTTTACGACCGTCGTAACATTCATCCTGGGTAATTGGATTTATTTGTAACGTTCGAAGATTCATCAATATTTCCTGAATTATATAAACTATTTAATATATCTTTTGTTTTTCCAGAATAACTTGAATTAAGTGTTTGATGAATTTTATTTTCCATTTGTTCAACAATTGTACCAATATTAATTATATGTTGACTAAAATCTGCTATTTGATGATCAGATTCAAGTTGTTGTATTAATTTTCCGGTTAAATTCATCATGCCAGACATTGTTTTATCTGTGTTTAACCAAAGCATTACTGTTGATGTTAATTTATAATGTGCTGAATGATCGTTTTGTTTTTCTTCTACTACAACAACATGAATTGAATCCCGACAACCTTCACTTGTACTACTTCCATGATAAAATTTTTTAATAAGTATAACACCAGCAAAACCATTTTCAAGATTCCAAAAATAAACTGAAGAAACACCACTATCAAAAGGCATTTTATCATATTGTTCAAACATTTGATTAGCTTCGATTTCAAGTTGACGAAGACTATCTGATGGAAGATTTCCTAAATAAAAATAAATAATTAATTCACTTTTTACATCCTTAAAAGAATATCTTCCTAAAGATTCATTAATTTTTCAGAGAAAAATAAAGAAAGAGCAGACATTTTTATTATCTGTATAATACAATCAATGACATTAAATTATTCGATTCGATAATACGCATAATCTTGCTCTTAATTTCATTAGTTTGAAATTATTATTAATCCAGAAATAACGATAGTGACTAATTGAACGTTGAAATTTTTTAACATTCATCAAAATATCAATTTCGTAAAAAACAATCAAACTATCCATGCTAAAGTTCGACTCTAAAAAAACAAGATTTCTTTTAAAAACATACCATTAGATGGTGGTGTATAAGTATTTGTCCATGGTGATCGATATGAATCTCCATTACGATTATAATCACATAATAGATAATCTTTTCCAACAATTCGATCACGGAGAACTTTAAGTGGTTGATTAACAATATCAAGTAAAAATTCTTCAGTTAAATCGAGTACAAGATCATTAATATTCGAAAGATTTTTTTCCACTTGTTGTGGTCGAAGATGTCTTATTAAATCGAGTGCAGAATCGAATTGCGACTCGATTGATGTGCTTGTTGTTATATTGCTCAGCATCTGAAAATATACATCATCATCATCATCACAGAAAAAGAAAGAATCTCAAACAAAGAATAGTTTAGAACAAAAAGAAAAAAAAAACTTTTATTATATGTATTTAAAAAAACGAGTATGTCTGTATGGAATGGTTTATTGGTGTACATTTAATTTCCCTTTCTTGCTGTCGAGCATAAAATCCGATTGAGGGTGTGGGTGTGGATGTGCGTATGAGTGAGGATGAGGCCCACTTGTGCCGATATCGATGGCACGCTTCGATGATTCTCCTTCCTCTTCCTTCTATTCTCTTTCCATTATTATAATATATCTCTCTCCTGTCTCTCTTCTATCTCTCTCCTATATATACGTGTGTTATGTATGAAGTTGTTACACTCTGGATATGTGAATAAACGAATAAACATCATTGCCGTGAGTGGCTGTAAGCTACTCCACCTCTATCCAGTTTGTCAATACGATATAAACTCAACAGAGTCTTATTTATCGTTACATCACTATGTGGGTGAAAGTGAGGAATAGGTGAGCGTGACGGTACGGGTGAGGATACGGGTACTCTTAAGGGCAATGCCAACATTCGAACGCTCTAGATCGTTGTGTCATACACTCTAAAAAAGTTTCGTACCAATCGACGGAACTTAAAAAGGTTTCGCATGAAAGTACAAATCCTTGAGGTTTAGTGATAAGCCTTTTAAGGTTCTGCCTGTGTATCCGAGGGAAGAAACGTTTTTAGAGTGCGCAGTGGACAATCAGAAAAATATCATAAAATAACTCTAGCTGCCAGCAGGATACAATTCAATGCTAAATTGTTTACTTAAATCATTCTCGACGTTTTCGATATTTTTATAAGTTCGACATTTTTTGTTTCGATATTTTTATCTTTCGACCATTTTTTTTTCGATCTTTTTTATTTTGGTATTTTTTATTTCGACATTTTCTATTTCGACGTTTTTTTTTCGACGTTTTTAGTTTCGACATTTTTTGTTTCGACCTTTTCTATACCATTCGTAGCATTTTCTGAGTCATTGCCTGGTTCTAAACTGCACTTTCGTTTAGTTCCTTTAAAAAAGGTTCTACACTGCTTAAACTACTAATTAAACATCCATCCCTCTTATATCTGTATCCAAACCTATATGAATATCCTCATCACTTCAAGTCATTATCTTACTCCTGTATCTGTCCCTAACTCGTTCGTTTCATAACTAAATCTGTCATCTTGTGTCATCGCATATAAATATGTTTTATCTGTTCAATGTTTATCTGGTCCTTTAGATTGCACACCGGTTCACGTGTGATTTTCTTTAGGTTGATGTCAACTCTTATATTTATGGATGACGTTGTAAACATTTGTTTAAACTTGTATATCTATGAATTTTTTTCTTCATTTCTATCGGTCTCGCTTCAGATATACTCACGGACAAAGTTATAGTCGTTGTGCAATGCCGAGATTTGCATATTTCTTTCCAACTATAATATATACGTGTCTTTTTCTATGTTAAATGTAAAACGAGTACATGATCTATTGTTACAACGAAATTAAATGCGATTAAAGTCAAATCAAACAAAAAGGAATGCAGCTCTATCGCTTCAATTGTCTAATGGAATGTGTTAACCCCTCATAGCAGACAGTTTCAATTATTTTGTTTTTTTGACCTATTCACCGACAACAATCAGTGTCACAAATTTCATAGTGAACTGAAAATCCAAGTAATTCATTGATTTGGCTAAACGTGTTGATGACTGTATGATCAATGTCTTGTCTATTATCACGCTAGAAGTTCTTTGGAGTTGAGTCTCCTACAAGGAGTGCAAACAGTAACATCAATACTTGAATTACAGAATAGCGTAGGTTGGCAGCATTTCTGATTGATGAAAAGTTATTTTTAATGCTGTGAAACATAACACGATTTCAAATTGTATTCTGAAGGTTTTATGAAATTTTTAGCGGTTTTAAAGATGTTCTAGATGCTTCGTCTAGTATCTATTTGTTTTCAAATAGCTGAAGCTTCTATTTGGAATAATTTTTTGAACTATCTACAACGCTCAATAGTTTTGGGATAACCAAAATTGAATGTGGAAAATTTAATCTTTCCTGGTAATAACTGTCATGATTTTATATATGAGAACATTTTTCAGAAATACGAATTTTATCGGTAAATATTAAGCTCATCGAGAGCCGGTAGTTGATGTTATTCAGCTTATTTGTCATTTGTCTCGACAAATTCATTACTGTCAAATAAAATAATGTCCTTAAACAACGATTAGAAAAAAAAATGAATTACATCTCTAATCTCACCGTAAGTTGGAGTCGACACGAAAAACCAACGAAGTAAACTTTTAACTATGAATTGCGGAATCAGGTTTCCAGTTGAATACCAATTGAGTCTTACATTGCTGATTATACCTAATTGAATATTCATCGAAATGACGAAGAAGTAGTTTTACAAGTGTGTCTAAGAAGTGCGTTTACGATTGATCATAACTTCGTTCGACTGAAAAATATTTTGTTACGTTGGTTTCATCTGCTATAAAATGATGTATCATTCTAACAAGTGTACCATTTACTTCAAATAAATTTCAACGATCACTTACACGATGCATCGTTTCTCGACTCTTCTTTTGATCACCTGCTTGGCTATTCTAATTGCATTTGCAGCCTGTCGAAAACATCGATACAGATCAGATTGGGAAAATTCTGAAATGGAACAATCGTGGCGATCGCGAAGGTATGGGAATCGAGTTATCGGAGCTGGGAGATATTCTAGACTGCGGCATGAGAGACATCGTAACCGACGGCGAACAACAGTTTCTACTACCAAATCTACAACAGTAGCTACCTATCGATCAACATCCCAAAAAGCAATACCTTCCACTCCGATTCTGGCCAATCAAACAACTGCGAATCCATCATCGATCATGATCGATTCTTCTGTACTACAGATGTCAACAACACAATCTCCATCAATCACATTGAACTAATGAATATAACAATTCAAATGAAATCCAGTATTTTTATTACTGTACTTAAGAAAAGATGATAAGCATTCGTCAAAATTAGTTACGAATGTAAAGCTACTTAAGTGTGTTTTTCTGACAAATAAAACTGATGAGGCAAAGATTTTTAAAGAGTAGAGAAACTTCCCTTATTGTTATTTATTTTATTTCAGATTTGATCTTAAATCATCTGAAAATATCATCAAACTTTTGCACTGTAATTTCTGGAGACATTTTGAACACTTTTTGAATTTGAAGGATGGATAAAAAGAAACTGAAACGCTGGAATTCGGTGACATGAAAAAATGAAAAGTACAAAAGGTGTCGCTCAATAGAAAAATATCCAATTGGTTCATATCTCTCGTTCTCAGATATGACTATGCAAAATCGAAGAAGAATATTTAGACAAAAATGAGCCGATCGAATTTCTTGAAGCGTTTCTCATAAGACATAGCAGAATCTGATACATTGAATTAAAATCGAATTTTTTCTATTACAAGCCTGATTTTCTTTTAGATGTCATCGATGAAACTATTTTATATTTGGCGTTAGAAATTTTCCCAACATAGAGAGCGAATGCAAAGTTGAATGTGAAATTCATTATTAAAGAAACTATATTTTATATTGAAAATGATAAGTATACTAATGTTTGTCTAATATTTTATAGAATATTATGAAAGTTTTCTTTCATGAAAACATTAAATAATCAGTAGTTAACATTCATTTTGTTTTCTGTATTCCTTTTTGTGTAGTAATGAAAATCTTAACAGAAAAAAAAAGATTGTTAACTATCACATTGAGGTACTCATAATGAAAACTTCTTTATTTGAGTTTCACCTTGTTGAGTATAATCTATAAAGACAATACAAAATATAATGTCATTTGTATTAGATTAGTTTTTTCTCTTGATTAAGGACCATTTTAATAATTTTTTTCTAACAAAATACTGAAATCGTATTCTAAATTGGTTTTATGAATTGATGTTTTGGGCACATCGTAAGCACAAAACTTTTTTCTTAAAACTGAATCTAGATTTCAATTGATAGTAGCAATTTTATGAAGAACTCTATGCATGATTTAAAATTTATCAGTCGACATTGAACATTAATATAAGGATGATTATGAGATTTAATGGAAAACTTACTAAAACTCAGTATAAATAAAACCGAAATATATATTGACATGAATTTTTGTAGAGTTTTACTTTATCTCATCTAATGAGATAAGATCTATGTTCAAAGTAACACGTCATTCGGTAAATATTTTATTATTATTAGACTTCGAAAATACGTTGAAATGTCGATGACATAGCATCATAAAACAGCCATGATTTTATTAGTAGAGAATAAAACTTATTTGAACAATAAATAAGAAATTTCATTAAAATATTTATCTCATCAATTGAAAAACACGAATATCTGCTTAGATTTTCTGAATCTTTAGAGTCGTTAGCGCCAATTAATTTATCAGATGTATAATACAGAACACGGTAAAAATTTAAAAGTATAAAGAATTAAATATGAGTTTAAGAAATGTTTTTTAGCCGAGAGAAAATACGAAAGTTTCCTTTAATGAAGAAAACATAGAGATAATTTATAGAACAACAATAGTTCATACGTATAGGTAGAATCATGTGGAAAAACAGAATTTTCTGTGACACTATCAAAACTATTGTGTATTGTTTTTATTAGTATTAAAATTTCAAATAATTTTGTTTTTCTTTTATTTTGATAGAAAATAATTTGATTTTCAGATATGGTTAATGTAGTAAAAGGTTCATTAATTAAATGTGATCCAGCTGTAAAACAATATTTAGTCTATTTGGATGAAAGATTAGTTTTTGGAGAAAAATTTATTCTACATAACTTAGATGAACAACATTTATTTGTTCAAACATCAGCTGTACCAATGATTAAAATAAAATTACAAGAACAAATCGATAAAATTTCTTACGATTCAGCTCAAACAAAATAAATAAAAATGTCCCATGATAAATTTCTTTCTCATATTTACTTTCGTTTATCAACAATAATATCCAGTGATCCTTTATTTTCTGATATTAACTGTCATCCTTCAAAAATTTCTTTTTCAAACTTAAATCAACCTCAACAAGAACAACTTATATTAATATCTATTCGACGATTTGATCAATCAATAATTAATGTTTATGTATCAGAAGAGGCTCGTGTATTTGAATTGAAAAGAGCTATTCAAGAAAAATTTTCAGATAAGAAAATAAATTGGAAAAGCATCTGGAAAAGATATCTATTAGCCACTGATGATCATCAACAATTAATTAGTCATAATCGACGAATCAAACAATATGGAGTCCATAACAACTGTGAACTCTCTTTTATTCGTCGTCGACGAATAAAATAATTTTTGTTTTGGTTGTTTTTGTTTAAAACAAATAAAGATAATCATTAAAGAAATTATTTGATTGCTTATGAACATTTAATTTAATTTTATCTTTATGATTCATTTAAATTTCTGTAGTAAGCTTCAAGGAAATACGAGACAAGTATAATTAAATGATTGATTGAAACAATAAGCTGGAATCATCTCAGTTAAACATATTAATGAGCAATATCTTCCAGAACATTAATGAATACCCCAAAATGGATTACATGATTATTTGTTTTTATATCGTTGAGATATTTTATGATAGTTTGAAATTTTAATATCCTACAAAAAAAAGTTCAAATCTGAAACACTGAAATATTCTACGCAAGACTGCAACTTTCTATGTAACTTATACAGCTTTGAAAGAGGAATTTTAGAATAAAAGAAAAAAGATGAATGATTCAACAACGAAATATTTTGTTTCAATTAATGCAAATTTGTGAAAATATTCATATCCTCAAAATTACATGTTTAAATTTGAAGATATCATTGAGTATTAGATCGAAAATTTTCATCTTCCTGAACAAGAATATTTAGAATAATACTGAGGGGGTGCCATGAACAAAATATTTATCGTCTCATGTGTTATACTTCAATTCTGACATCATTCTTGATAAGAATTTGGGCACACAAATCAAGCTACAACAATGCATTGAGATTGTATCATTTTAAATCGATTAATAAATTTGAATGAATGAAAACTTAGAAATATTTTCAATCAATTAGAAAGAATTCAGAGATAAATACTTGACAATAAAAATGATGTCACTTCAATTTATTCGTAATGAATGATTAATATTTTTCAGTTCTATATCTTATTCTTTTATCAGCCTACAGGAAAAATCTTTGCGGCTAAATATTCTCATTCAACTGATTTAAAGTCGTCTTTTCATCACTATTAAGTAGCACACCGAAATTTTCTTATTAAAATACTGTCTCAACATTCTTATGATTTAAAATAAGTACCAGCTACATAAATACTAGTAAAATTGATTTCCAAATTGAAATTACTATTGAATGATTGAATTATATTGATCAAACATGTTCTAAAAGATTCATGTTTGAATTTACTAAATAATTATAAATGATTTGTGAAAAAGAAATGTCACCGAAATAAATCTCTTTGGACATTCCTGGCAGTATAACATCAT
The DNA here is from genome assembly GCA_905331475.1 of Rotaria socialis. NCBI lineage: Eukaryota > Metazoa > Rotifera > Eurotatoria > Philodinida > Philodinidae > Rotaria > Rotaria socialis. The sequence goes on along the minus strand of CAJNYU010003932.1, from coordinate 32,101 downwards.
AGAGTACCAGGGTACCATACGCCTGGAATAGCCTCTGATCTCTATTCTATTCACAGAAAATAAAGGATAACTAATATAGGGGAAAGTGTATATGATTGTGGCTGATATGTATAGTAGATGACATATAAGCGTGAGTGGCTTCGAGCGATGTCTGATGTAACTCTATAAAAGATTAAATATTTCATTGTGAAAAAGACTATAACTAACTGAAGGGTTAGTATATAATTAATCAGAGCACGATAATGCGCCTTGTAAGATAGAACATCATGGAGGTCTTGATCTGATGATGATCTCTATTACGAATGAACAGATGTGGGCGAATAATAGACTTACAACTGTCTCCACAGCTCTTATCTAGAAATATTGTTCGAAATAAAATGTTTCGTATTCAATCGTAAACATGACTATTCGTTTGTTAGTAGAAGTTTGAATTGCTTTGCATTACATTTCAAATTACCAAAATAAAAATGTGTTGCATTATTAGTAAAATTGTTCGTTATTCTTATGAGTGATTTATATTCCATGGAGAGATGCGATGAAAGAGATCAATGCATATTTTTTTTCGAAAAAAACGACTACTCCATGCGCGACGCAATACTTTTTTCATTTTTCATTTTGAATATCTCAACTTAATGAAATTGAATGAAACTGAAATTTTCAGAATATATTTAAGACTCATTGCTCTACATACTCTGAAAGTTTTATAGGATTCAAAACTCCCGTGACAATTTTATTATCAAAATTAGGCTCGTTACGGAATCACCAACAATGGACTTAGAGATTGAGTCCTATAAAGAACTGGAAAACTTAGCTCAACTAAAACTGCGAAGAAAAAGATTCAATACGAAAATTGCAGTGGAGATGACATATCCAATCTATTAATGATATTACTTTATTAATTGTTTGGTCAATATGTTCAGTCTTCATATCACCTGGTTTTCGATCAATCAAATCAGAATCATCTGTAGATAATTGAATCAAATCTACTACATTAATATAATTTATTAACTTGCCAACTCTAGGTTTACGGAGCCCATATAGGACCGTATTAGGACGTATTGCATGGCTCAATATTATGATCGTACATCGCCGTATTGGACACGGTGGAGTGCGACCATATACGACAAAATACGGAGCCAAACGGAGATTGTATCCGGACTCCGTGTACAAGAATCATAACGATCGTTTTATTTTCTTCATATACGTTCGTAAACGAACGTGCTTGTTCAACCTGGCAGTGTTTCTCTTTTCTATCAATAACATTATTGTCATCGTTGTTTTCTCCAGACAAATCAGTCATTTCCTGCTCACTGATTTTCTAACTATCATCTACGACATCGGTGTCTTTGTCGAAAGTGTTATTCTCGTCTTTAACACTTGCATGATTTTTCTTGTCAACAGTAATATACCAGCTGATATTTCGTTTACTGAAAAAGTTCGACTGTTATTCTTGACTTTTGGCAGAAAGAAACTTCATCGCCCAACCAATATTGAGATTAATCTTCATTATTAGATAGTTTATCGAGTAAATTTTCTCTCCATGAATCCTGATTAAGTGATCTCGGTAAATGAGATTTTCACACTTCAGTCGATTCATGATACGATCGGAAATTTTTCAAAGCTCGATCAAACACTCAATTCACGATTAACCATGCTCGTGGTCACGATTGCGTTTATTTGGATCACGCTCAATGTCTAAGTACATCAATGATTAACAATATTGCTCGATCTGGTTTTGTACACAATTTAATCAAATTTCAAATAAAATGGAACATGTTTCAAATGTTTCTCTAGCATCAGCTACAAATTAATTGGTAACTTGTGAAGACTTTCTTGTTGATGTTTTACAAGTACAAAATTAGAGGATTACGGAGTCCATATCCAGTCGTAAACGGGCGCATACGTTCTGCTTGTATCCGTATACGACACGGGTATCTAGGACAGTAGTGAAACCAGGATTTTGGACAGTGAATGCTCAACCACCAAATCTAACCTTTGATCCTTCGCGCATAAGGAATAAAATACACGTATAAAAACCTCTCCTAGGAGGGCTCAGCAGTGTGTAGAGGACTGAGCCCTCCCCTTGGCTCCGCCACCGATCGATAATGCGAGGGTGTGGGCGATTAGAAGCCTTTTATTCATTCGCATCGTCAATTTTCGATGTAGTTTTAAAAGAAATGTTTTACGAGCAAAATTTCGAAATCATAAAATGACAAAGCTGTATGAATGTTTGAGTTGTTCAAGAAAATGTATCTACTCATTTCTTTTGAATTAAAGACTGCATCTAATGATACACTAACATAAATTTAATACGATAAATTTGACACGTAAAAATCTTATTTCTCATCATGAAGTCAAAAATATCATCAAGTATTAGCTTATCAATTTTTATTTCTCTAATCAAAAATACTCAGAATCATCATGTTAAAAAATCTATTCCAAAGGAAACACTGATACCTGAAATATAGAAAATAAAAATAAGATATTTATAATGTGGCACTGTCTATTTTTTCATTAATAATCTCTTATATAACAATATTTCATAGATATTCCTCAGTTCTTCAGAAAAATGAAGTAAACAATTTTACTAATGATCTTCATTCTCACAAAAACCTAGAAATTAGTTCAGCATATGACTCATAACATTGATTGAGAATATTATTGTTCAAATGTAAGATCAATTATGTTGATAAATGATAATACAATGTGTGATATTATACAGATTTCGAACTATTAAGTGCTGGCACCTAATGAACGAAAGTGTTACATAATTAACACTAAATTGTTAAAGTTCTTTTTCATTAATATTTCTCTTGAATTTCTTCATCTTATAAGAAAATATCTGAATACTACTCGAAAATAGAAACTCTCTTTGTCATAGATAACTTTGCAAGAACTTCAAAATATATTAATTACTATTCTACATGGCAATGGCAATACTTGGATATTCGCTTGTAATTCATTCGTCAAATCTTATTCTGTGTTAAAAAACAAGAAAGATGTCACTGTTCATTGATTTATGTTGACACGTAGACAATCATTGGTGTGTTTCTATATAAATTAATTTACATTGACAGTAGCGAAAAGAAAAGACAAACGGCAGACAGATAACGAATAACGAACTCAAATCGATTAAGTGAAGTATCACAAAAAATGGTTGATCAACCTCAACTTCATCGTTCTGCTGAAATTGAAGATTTAGCTCATCTCACACCAGAAGACATTAATAAGCCACTCGTTAATAAACAACAAAAAACTAAACAGGCACTAATTGTTGTCGATATTCAGAATGATTATTTTCCAGGTGGTAAATGGGTACTCAGTGGCATGGATGCTGCCGCGGACAATGCAGCTCAATTAATTGCAGCAGCACGGGCTTCCGATGATTTAGTTGTTCACATTCGTCATGAATTTCCAACAAGTGATGCTCCATTTTTTGCATTAGGATCAACAGGTGTTCAAATTCATGCAAAAGTACAAAATCGCGAGGATGAACATGTCATCGTTAAAAATCATATTAATTCATTCAGAGAAACAAAACTCAAAGAAGTCCTTGATCGTAATGAAATTTGCGATATTGTTATATGTGGTGCAATGAGTCACATGTGCATTGATGGTATTACTCGTGCTGCACACGATTTTGGATATAATTGCATTGTTATTCATGATGCTTGCGCATCACGTGATCTTGAATTTAATGGTATACAAGTTCCAGCTGAGCATGTACACGCTGCATTTATGGCTGCACTCGGATTTGCTTATGCTAAAACTATTTCTACGAATGAATTTCTTAAAAATAAAAAAACTCAAGATTAAAGATTTTATAAAAGAAACAATATGATTTTACATACTCATAATAAATTAAATGTTCATTTAATAAAATATTTCTGTTCTTTTTTTTGTGTCAATTTTCCAGAATAGAATGTTTTAATTTGCCAACAATAACTCAAACAGATATTGATAAATGCCATTCAATTTTAGTTACGAGTTTTACTTATTTACGTTCATTCGTTCTTCTTTGAAATTTATTTACAAATAAAACAACGAAATGTACTAGCTATAGAATTTTAGAAGCTCTATATCTTAGTGATTATTTTATCAAATATTTTTTCTTGATGAATATTCGTCTTTTGTTATTGTATAATAATAAGCTGTTGGATATAATATAAAAAGAAATATCAACAAAGTTCTAATGCTATTTCAAGTCGAATTAATAATTCATAATGTTTTTGTGTTTGAGATTGAAAACGTTGTTTTTATTTTTGGATCATAAAATACATTTTAATAGAAAATCTTCAACTTTGATTCGCGAATTTATATTAAATTTGACATGTTTTCTACAAAGATATGAGTCTATGCATTGAGAATTTCTCTATTTTTATGATTAAATATCCTGATCATATGACCTTTTATTACCTTATTACGATATTTGATTATTTCGACGATTGTTTTTAAGTTTTAATGGTAACTATAAATCGATAAGAACAAAACTTTATCTATACAAGTCAATAAAATGGATAAAAAAATATTGTAATAAATAGTTTTAATTGTCTTTATAAATCGTTGAATAAAAATATTTATGTATATCTAATCCAGGTTAGACTATTCTTGTCGATTATTGGTTTTAGCAGCACATTCATGATGATAAAAACGATTCAGTTCGTTGGAATTATTTTAATATTTATTAATTTAATCCCTTCAGTAACTGGAATGACTGTTAATAATGATCCAATTGATGTTCGATTTGCATCATCAGTTCAAATTGATGATGTTCTGAAACATCTTAATGAATTCCAGGCTATAGCAACAGCTTCTAATGGCAATCGAGCTGCTAAAACGATTGGTTTTAATCGTACTCTTGATTATATTACAAATTTTCTTGCATTAAAAACAAATTTTAAAGTTACAAAAAGCTTTTTCAATTTGAGAAATTTTCAGCTTCTTCGCAATCCAACATTATCGTCTACAATAAATGGAGTTGTTAAAACACATACATATTCAACCAATCTTGCCGCAGCAGAATTTTATCATGTTCAATATTCAACATCAGTTACCATTAGTAACAATGTTGTTCTGACGGCTATTCCTAATTTAGGTTGTTCTGATGCAGATTGGCTTGCAGCAATACCATCTCCTGATGGCCTTGTAGCACTCGTTAAACGAGGTGATTGTACCTTCGAAAGTAAAGCAATTCTTGCAAGTAAATATAATGTTGCTGCCTTATTACTCTACAATGATGGCAGCACATCCAGCAATATGCAACCGATTTATATCAATCTTGGTCAAAATAATCGTGTACCAGCACTATTTCTTTCATACAATCTTGGCCAATCACTGGTTTCTGCGGCAAACGATCCATCACGAGTAGCAACCATTCGTCTTACTATAGCAACTGATACTGCATTAAATCCGACAGGAAATATATGCGCCGATACAGTAACAGGTGATCCCACTCAAACCATTGTGATTGGCAGCCACAGTGATAGTGTTCCTGCTGGACCAGGCATTAATGACAATGGTATGTTCAACTAACTATTTCATATTCAAATCTATTTATGTTTTTCTTGCTATTATCCCAGGTAGTGGAAGTGCAACTAATCTTGCTTTAGCTGCTGCTCTATCAAGTCTTCTACAAACGTCAAATTATCCTGCTTACAAATATCGAGTTCGATTTTGTTGGTGGGGTGCTGAAGAATTAGGACTTCTTGGTGCTAATTATCATGTTACAGAAGCAAAAAAAGCGGCTGTTGTTGGTGAACGTATAACAGATTATTTGATCAATATTAATTTGGATATGTTAGGATCACCAAATTTTATATTTGGTATTTATGATGGTAGAACAACGCCGACTAATACACCAGCAGCTGCGAAACCAGGAAGTAATAAGACAACAACCTTATTTCAAAGTTGGTTCGATCAAAATAAATTACCATGGGATTATACGAGATTTGATGGTCGTAGTGATTATGGTCCATTTTTAGCTGCCGGCGTTGTTGCAGGTGGCCTTTTTTCAGGTGCAGATGCAGTGAAAACAACAGTGCAAGTGAATAAATATGCAACAATGCTTGGAGGAAATTTGGGTGGAACTGCAGGAATTAGACAAGACGTATGTTATCATCAAGCATGTGATAAAACGACCAATATCAATGAATTTGCTCTCAATAAAATGGTTCAAGCAACTGCATATGCGATTGAAAGCCTAGGTCAACAGCCTAATTTAAAAAGTTGGCTATATCCGACCAGAGAAATCCAAGACATCAATAGAAACACACCACCGTCACCATATGAATATGATTCAATTAATGAATATTTTGGACTACCCTATAATTAGCTATTTCCATTTGAATATTTTTCATTCATAACGGCTTTTTTTAAATTCTAAACATCGAGATGATATCTCTTCTTGAAAAATAAAATGACATCAATATGTTTTTCGATCTTTCTTTAGTTTCATAAGTTGCAATTTTAATTTTAACTCAAACAACGATAAAACAAATAGTTGTATATCTATATTTAAACAAATAATCAAGTAACAACAAAATTATTTTCTTAATTAACACAACTGATACAACCTACATTCTGATCATGCGTTCTTCCGGATTTAAAAAAAATATGCTTAACACTCTGTGTTTTACATGTTGATCAAAGATTTTATTTACTTTCGAGGAAATCTTTGAATAAAAAAACTATGTACTAACGACAAATATAAAAAATAGGCTGGACTTAAATTAATAGTATTTCTTCCTGTTCTCCTTATATTGATGCCATGCCATTCTTCGGAATATAACAAGAAAAAACTCGCCTTCCTTTTCTGTATGTTGTCAATCTTATCTTCTTAAAAATGGAATAGGAACAAGAAAAAAACCAAGAGAAAGCAATAAAAAATAAAACATAAAAGTATGAATGTAGTTCATTCAGTTTTTCTTGTCGTTCAAATTAGAAGAAATTTTGAATATAACAATGACATTGACTAAAATATGTTTATTGATTCAGAATATTTTAGTTGCAGATCGAAAAACTGCCACTGATAAAGTCAATTCATCAGTATTTTATAAAACAAAAAGTATCTTTTTTTCATAGGTGTTTCGCTTTATTTTGATCAGAGTGTGTGGATGTATGATTCTTTTTAAACTAGAAGAATATGCTATCAGCATAAATAAACAATCTTTCACCAGCACATCCGATGTACGATCTGTTCAGTAAACAAATTTATCAATCAAACAAATCATTTTTTTCTATAAATATTTTTAACCTTTTCGATCAACTTACGTCAAATTGCATAGAAAAGACAATAAAAATATGATAATTTAACAGAGATGATCTTTTTAATCTAGTTTTGTTTTATTTTATTTTAGAGACAAGTTGACCAACGAGTCTTATATAATGATATAAATTCCACGAAAAAAAGCAATAAATTGTACCTAAAGAGAAACACACATAGTTTGTTTTTGTTGTCTAAAAGAAAACGAAAGAACATGGACTAGAAAGAGAAAAGAGGCGAACGGCTACATCATTCCGGTGGGAGAATTTAAAGAGACTAAGACTACCACAACATATGTATGGCACAACATCGAATGAAAATAATTTTATGATGAAGAATTTATTGAAATTTTTTCTTGTTTTAAATGACTCATTAATCTTTGACGGATTTCTCTAATACGTTGATTTAACAGACGTTTATTTGGAAATAATTCTTCATTGGACATTTGAAATGATAATATTGATGAATCTAAAATTGAAATTTTATTTGAAATGAAAATGACTTGAAATTTCTTTTTACCAGTTGGATAGAGATGATCTTTAAGAAATTCGATAACTTTTAATTTTGATTCTAACTGACTTTTAGTTAGTGATTCATTTGTTGTATGTCGACTTGTACTAGATTTTATATATTGATTTTTCATTTCTGAAAGTTTATTTTATAAAATTAAAAAAAATATGATTTTCAATAAGAAAAAATATTCACCTTCTAATTGTTTAATATAATCAATTTTTGGTTGTTTAATTTCAGTTTGATTTTGTTCACAAATAATCGATGTTTTTCGTTTACGTGTTACAATTGAAGATGAATCATTTATTCCCACGCGTTCACTTATACTTCGAGATCGAGTTCTTGGACCTTGAGTATCCTAAAATTATCGAAAATAGCAGAATTTAGAAATGAAAAAAATGAAAAAAGAAAAATGATTCAATAACATGTATGTATGCAACAATTAAATCATTTATGATGATTAAATAAGAAGAAACATTAACTGTTTGATGCTTCTCAGAAATATTTATTTGTCCCATTACATCATCAAACGAACTATTCGTCAGAGACGATACTTTGATACAAAACTCATATGTATATTCATTGAAGCATTCGAAGTTACGAATAAAATTTATTGAAAAGGTCAATTTATTTCTTATAGTAGATTAATTTAAACAGTAGCTGTCTGTTAATTGCGTTGTAGAACAAATCAAATAGAAACCTTTCATGTTTCATTCAAAGATTTCTACGTTCTTTTCTAGTAAATATATTCTTAAATCAAAGCTCTGAATCTTATAAACGTAAGATTATCTTTAAAGAATATTAAATTATCTAATGTAAACTATACAATTATTTTTTTAAATGAAATTCTAATTTATCTGAATCAAACTTTGATTCTAACCAGTTACATTGAGATGCTTAGTTTAATCTTAATCGTACCTAAACCTTACATATAACATGCCTTTCCTTTTTTTCGTAGATCTTATGGCATGACGATTATTATTAATTTAATTTGATGTATATGTTTTGCAAATCGAGTAAAAGAGAAAAAATTACGAACCTCTGTATAAAGAATTTTACATCGTTTAGCCGGTGGTTCATCGACATTAGTTTGTTCTTGTTCATACAAAGTCAAAGGTTTATAAGTAAAATCATCATCTGTTGTAACTTGATATTTAAAAGGTAAAATTGGTTTAAATGATGTCGGTGATGTTTTACTTCTTTCAGATAATGAACTATTTGAACGCGAACTAAAAGCTGATAGTATTGTACTACTTCCATCAATCGATGAACCACTTGAATAACCCGTTGATGTACTTGCTGATGAAAATGATGATACTAAAACATAAGTTTTAGAAAGATATGGAAAATTAGTTTTGTTGCTTTTACCAAATGAATGTGTTCGATGATCATCAAGTGAAACTGGTTTTATTGATGATTGTAAATTTTTAAGTTGTTGTTCAAGATCTAAATTTGTTTTACGTTGATTAATTAACATTGAAACAATAGTTCGACAAGTTTCAGTCTCAGATAATCGCGATGTAGACTTTGATAATGAATATTCATTTGAACAATCATATGAATCAATTATATTCGATGGTTTATCTCTTTCTAATAAGGCATTACTTTCATTTTCAGTTTCTAAATAGAGAAAAAAATTATTTTATAGAATTATAACATAATTGATATTATAGACAAGTTAATTATATTAAACGTTTTTTTTTTTGGATAACTCTGGCGATAGTTCTGGTTATAGTAGATACTTTCGACGTAAAATATTAAGACTAAATTCATTCGTTGAGGGCTGTCATTGGTATGCATGAAGTCGCATGCAATGATAAAATTTTATAAGAAAATATTGATTTCTAATTCTTATCGAGGAAACTCTACTAAGAAAACTTTCTTTTTTTCTTTCTTTACTGCTTCTTCTCAAAAATATGGATTTTATTTTATAATATATATTCATAAACGAAGCTTGATAACGTAAAGTAGAAACATCTTTTAGAAATCGCAGATAATTTAAAATAACTTTTGATTACAAGACACTGTTTTTGGCTGATTTATAAAAGAATAGCGAGCTTATTAGAATAATTTCTTATCAACTACTAGAATGTTCAGTAATTCTTTATGAAACAAATATAAGAAATTGATATTTTACACTATTTTCTTCTCTCTCTCTCTCTTAACACTAAGTAGAAAATCAATTTTTGCAATAAAAGCATGAATTTTTATCTCGATTCATTAGTAACTATGAAAAAGACAAACTTTATCTATGATAAATATTCGTCCTACTTGAATATGAATTATTTGGTTGAGATTGATCAAGAATATTAAATGTTGAATTACTATGAATAGGAACAGGTGTTACAATATTTGTTAATATCGATGTATTTTCTAACGTTGGTTTCGTAATGGGTGAAAAATATTCGTTTAATTTTGGCATATTTGTACAAATCTGTTCAGTTAAAAAAAATAAAAATAAATGAAATTTTATTGAAAAATCAAAATACTTGTGCAAAAACTTGAAGTGGATCGGATGGCGTAGGCGGTGATACCACTTTATTTGTTGATTGTAATCTCGTTGATCGTCTTAATTGTTCTTTATTTTGCTCGTTTAATTGGTTTGCTCGTGTTTTATATAATTCCCGTTGATTTTGTGGTAATGAATACCATCTTTCACCTAAGATTTTTGATACATTTCGATTATCATGATAAGGATTCTCCAAATGAATTTTTGCACGTTCTTCTTGAGAAAATAACATAAATGAATTAATTGGACGACGAATTGATTTATCTTTTGCTGATTTTGATGAATTTTCTAATGGAAAAATTGGTTTAGTTGAATGAGATTGATGACTAGTTATATTTAATGGAACATCTATCGGATTTTTGTCTTTGTCTTGTCCTTTTAATGATAAATGTCTTGAACAAAGACCAAATTTTTGAGATTCTTTTGTACAAGTCTTATAAGAACAAAGACGACGCCATTGTTTACCATTGAATTTTTTTCGATTTTGAGAATCAAGTGTTATAATATCACCTTTACGATATGATTTTTCATCTGATATATTATCACAAATATCATTTTTAACATTCGATGATTCGATTGTTGAACAGGAATCTTCAAATGATGGACTTACACATAAACCTATTTATAAAATTAAAAAAAGAAAGAATTATTAAAACAAAATTTGTCAATCAGAAATATCTTCATGATGACTAAACAAAATTTTGTGTAGGGAAAATTTTCTGTTTATAGATGTAGAAAATATTTTCAGTGAAATAGAGATATTATTTTTAGCATACCTGCGTTTATACTAGTTCTGATTAAACTTTTTTTGTGTTCCTTCACATTCTTTTAATCATCTAGTGTCATTTAGATGTCTTCAGTTAGGTGAATTTGTTTTTCACTAGACGACAAATGTTGTCTTTTTTCCTCTTTAAAATATCAGTCTAAATTCAGTTTGATACTAATTCGTTGATTAATTATTGAATTCTTTTTTTTTCTTGTCAAATAAATACGACACATTATATAATAATTTTCTATTGCACTTTTAAAGTAATTGATGCATGTATAAATTATACATATTCGTAAATCAGAAGAAAGAAATGCCTTTCATGTATACATGTACAATCGAGATATTCTTATAGGAAGAGAAACCATTAAATATTGTTCGATTTACAAAGATATTTATTAATGGAGTTTTTAATACAATCATACAACTTTTTATTATTAGAAATTTTAAAATAGTCATAAGTTATAGGAAGACTTAATCAACATATATTTGTTGTATACTATTCTTTTCTTATTTGATTTAATTCGTAGGAAATAAATTACATGAATTGTAGGACACGCTCAATATTGTTTTTCAAAATTCACATATAATCGAATTCTTTTACACAAAACAATGTTATAGAACACAAATTATTTCTCAGTTCGTATGTAAAAATATTTAATTATTTCTATTGAAATACGACGTTTCAAAGAAGATTTTCTAATCTAATTATATTCTAATAAAAGTAAAACTATGAATTAGAAATATTTCAAAACAAATGAACGGTATTGTGTGTTAAATTTTTTCCGAAATTTAATTCTACTTATATTGTTTTTTTTTCAACAATAAGTTATGTTTACGTACAACAAAATATTCTAATTTATACTCGTAGGGAATGATATCATCAAAGAAAATTACTCAGACAAGAAATATTATTTTATTAGAAACCTTATCTCAGACTATTTGAACAAGAAACTCATGTCATAAATTACTGAAATTCATGAGAAATGCATGTGTTAGAAGAAAAAATATAATCTGCATATCAACTTTAGAAGTCTCATGAAAAAAGTGAAACAATTTTCAAAGTTTATTCTAATCTTTAGACAATCAATCTAGAATAGCGTTGAATCTCAATCATCTATAAGTTAAATTGATAGCTAACAAAATGTACGGACGATTTGTAAGCATTGAAATGAGTTCAAACAATTATTCACTACTATGAATATTTGTTTTTAGATTCAAAACTATGTTCATGATCTTTAAAAGATAATACTATTTAATACATTTACCATTTAAAGTTTTATTAAAAGTAAATAATCCTGTTTGATAAAGTGCTGCATTCCAATCAATTGAAACTTCTAAAGCAAAAATAAATAGATAGTAATAAAAATTACGACAAAAAACAACAAGAACAAGAACAACAACGAACCATCATGCCATGGTGGTAAGAACAATCTAATGGATTGCCGCGGTACACATAAAAGTTCAGTTTGATCTTTAAATAAAATTTTAAATTTTCCTTCTTTTGTTTTTTCAACAATAACTGCTGTTTGATAGATATGATGATTCGGTGGATTTTTACATAAAATGAATTTTCCTTCCACTAAATCTTGAATGGATGGCGCATTATCAGATAAAATTCCAAAAATATTTTCATAAATATTTATTTCAATTGATTTTTCATATGAAGAAATATTTGATTGTACAGATAAACAACCATTTAATCCAATGTGATTTAGTTTACCTGATATATATTCATTAGAATTAGTTTCTACAAGAACTGTTATTGTTCGCCAATCTTGAAAACTATATTCGTTTAATAACTTTTTTATTTCAGAAAAATAATCTAAAGAAATCAAATAAAAACTATTGAAAATTGTTTACATATTTTTCAAAATTACTTAGATTATTAACTTGTTGCTGTTGATCATCATGATGATGTGCTAACCAACGTTTTTTCAATGAAAATGTTTTTTGATCTTCTTCATTTATTGTTGTTGTTGTTGATGATCGTCTTAACATTTTTTTTTCTTTTGTTAAAAGAAATTTTGAATCATATTGCAAATGAAAGTAATACAATAAATAACACCGGATTGATAAATGAGATTGTTTTCTTTTAGTAATGGAATGATTTTATTAGATATTTCGTTTGATTTTAATAAAAGGAAAAAAATATAATTATTATCATCTAGAAATGTGTGAAATTGTTTTTTTTTCATTTACAAATCGAACATAACGAAACAAATAATAATAATAACAAGCATTTTTTAACCAGTTCGGACAGATAAACATCTACATTACAATATTTTATTTGACATGTCTAGATGGCGGCAAATGACGATGTATACTAGGCCATTTTTTTTTATTGATCTCATATTCAGTTTTGAATCTGAACTCAACGAAAAAGAAACACTCTAAACGAATGCATCGTCTTATGTCAAGTGGTAGTCCAAAGCAAATATACCTTCTTTTTAAAAAATTGTTTTTTTCAACTGATATATTCAAAGCTAAAAGAACAAAGATTTCTTTTTGCATAATAAAATCAAATTGAATCATCAAATTTGAACTAGAAAGAAGCGATGCTGAATAAAGCTTTCACCTGCCTCTTAAATATATAGTCGTCAAAATGATCTCCTACTCACTCATCGTTATATTTTCTTTCATCGAAAAGTTGATAAGAAAAACAAAAGTTTCCTATTAATTAATCTGCAATTGATATTTATTTAAATCTAAATCCATTCATTTAGAAAATCTTAACCCAATCGGCTTAGCTCCTTATGTTAAATAGAAACTTTGATCTCAAATGCAAACAAAGCACTCAATTGAAAAAAAGACGCATAGATTTTTCTCTTGTCTTTTAATACACAAGGACATTTGGAAAAAACACTGTTCTAACTTTAATATGAGCTAAAACTACATTTATTTCACCGGAAATCAAATTGAAACATTAATTATAAAATCCTTCAGGACTTTTTCTCGTATGAAATAAAATAGCTTTATCGACTAATGAACATATAACACCAGTTTAATTATATTCAAATATACACAATCAATTTTAAAAGGATTTTTTTGCTTTCAATAGAAATGACAAAAAATAGTTGTTAAATACGAAGATTTTCTTTTTCAATACTAAAGAGATTTTATTGGTGCACCTGTTATCGCACTCACTAGTCGTTTCTACAATAATGCACAACAAATGCATGTCCATTAATTAAATTAATAATATGCATAGATGAATATCATTTCATTAGCAACAATTAGAATATTCCAATAAATATTCCGAAAAAAAATTGAATTCTCAAATATTTTTTATAAACTCTATCAAATCAAGAAAAAAACCTTACTCATAAACATTTGATAATCAATAAAGAAAAACGAATACGACCTATTTTATGTTGACGATACTGAATTCAATAAAACATTGACGAATAACATGATGCTGTGTCGTGATTTCTTTTTCTTTGTTCGAATGCCTACAATATAAAAATTCATTTACTTACACGAAAAGAAAGAATATCATTTAATAAAAATGTTAGTCGACATTTTCAACTTATCTAGTTAAAACATACAACGCGTTTCGTTTATTAAAAGACATAGATAATAGATAATACGTGACTTGAGTACAACAATAAGAAACAACAAAAAAGAAAAAAAAGAAACAAGATACGACCAGTTGTATTTTATTTAATATGAACAATTCTGTAAGTTTTTGATTCTATTCAAGACCTATAGTGTTTTTACTAATCACTGCCTAAAATATATTTCTTGATATAGTTACCTTCGTCTAACAGCATTCTTTCTCTTTTTTTCTACTGAAACATTCAACAACTAATTACCTTTCGTGTAGACAAATAAAATAAAAAGACATAATTCTTTTTTACTATCTAACAAATCGAAAAAAGGTCTTACTTCGATTTTGTTCTCATGTCTTATTATATCAACTATTCATGGTTATATGAGACACGTCAGTCTCGTTTACTATTAATAGGCACTGTGCACATTTCACTCATTCATTCATTCATTCATTCAATCGTTTCATCTCATCTCGGCAATGGCAAAGGCACAATAGGCATCCATCTCTTCTCTCTTTCTCTCCTCTCTCTCTTTCTCAACAGACAGTTTATTTGATTCTCTATGCGTACATGCACAAGAACAGAATGAAGAAGAACAAAAAAAAGGGGGTGAAAATAATGTTTCCATTCATGGCATGAATGTGCCAAAAAACTATTGATCAGCAAGCAGTTCCTTTTCTTTCATTATCGATCTACTAGTGAACAGTATACATGTTTAACCGTTTTCAAAAGTTAAAAACATGAGAAAGGAAAATCATCTGTAAAAGTACTAAGATTTCAGAATATTGTCTATCATAGTAATAAGATAATATTCGGCTAGTTCTTCGGTGAAAAATGGAAAAAAATGATCTTGCAAGAAAAAAGAGAACGCTTGTTCCTTAGCGGCGCACATTTAAATCATCACTGAGTACAGAAGAGAGAAAAAATGGTAAAGTTGTGAATATAACAACCTTAAGATTCACATATCATCTTGGTTGATTTCTTTGCATTATCAATATTTTATTTATACATTTGAAAATACATAGGACTATGACTTTTATAGGAATAAAATTTAAAAAAAAGGAAATGCCAAAATGAGAATATCACTAACGAAGTGAAGCCACACATTTGGATAAGTATAACGGAAAATAAATCTCACTCTTATATGATAGAGGGAAAGAAAAGATAAACGAAAATACTTTGATTTCCGCACTTAGAATTATTGATTCACATTGATTTTATCTTATGCAGGAAAATAAACAACTTATTCATTCTTCACAGAAAAACGCCTTACTCTTATGTGCCAAATGCATTTGCTTATAAGATAAATAATCAATCTCAGGTTTTTATTTATGATGAATATCCTTTTGAATCGCATAATTACATTGTTTTGTACTCTTCTTCTGCATTTAAATCGACGAGAAAGAAAAATAAATGAATATCTAAGAGATGTTAATAATATTAACATATTCTAAATATGTTTAAAAAGAATTTAATGTTAAATAGAAAACTTTCTTTCATCAAATTTTATACAAATAAAATCTGTAAATTTGAAATCAACTAAATAATAAGCAAGAGAAAAAAGTTCTCATTTTCTTTTTATCCTAAATAAATTTTGCTACAGATCAATTATTATAAAGAAGCTAGTTTAGAAAATAAGGCTTATTTCTATTATGACAATAGCACTTCACATAGAATAATGTAGATCATCGAACAAATTACATTTTCAAGTGTCAACATAAACAGAAAATCCATCTTCACAAAAAGAGTTTAGTTTTCTTTCATTAACTAATCAGAGCTTAACGAAGAAAAATCTCTCATTGGAAACTATTTTATATAAATCGTTTATTTTACTGTTTTTCTTTATTTGTCTATGAATAAATCGATCGATTTTCAAAATTTTCTAATATTATCAAATTTGAAAATGAGAGGTTTTATCTATTTAGAATAGATTTCGAAACAAATAAATTTTGCGAGAAAAACTCTAAACTTCTAAGTGAATTCATTTATTACAAATGTAAATATCTTATATAAAATGTTTTTTTTATTCATTGTTCGGTGACTATGAATTAATAGACAAGAAAATAAGCGCAAATAATTCTCTGTTCTGATCTTTAAGCATTGACAAAATAATTGTAAGATTGTTCTTTTTTTCCGAATCAGTTGAATAAAACAAAAAGACATCTATTTTGGAAAAAATTCTTAGAGTTTTTGGTTCAAAAAAAGAAGTTTCTCTATTTATTATAATTTATTGAGTTGATCATTACTGATTAATAAAAATAATGGGAAATATCCGGCAAAAGACTTATTAAAATAAATCATGTGTCAGAATCAAATATAATTATACAACAAAATTTGTTTTTCTATTTGTTCAAGTGAAATTTCTATTTTATCATTATCGTTATATGTCATCAGTAAAAGTTTTGTCTTCTCTTCGTCAGATAATTTCAAAATTTTTACAGTATGTGTTTACTAGATTATCTATTGATGTTGTTATTATTGAAATGAGTTTTTTGATGGATATTTAAGACTGTCGGATTTAAATCTATAAAATAAATTCCTATACATAATAATGTATTATGAATCTAAGAGTATGTTTCAATAATTAGATATAGAAACTCTACATTGTATAGTTTATCAATGAATGACGTATTATATCTTAAACTGTAGCATGAATGTCTTTCGTTTTAGTCTTGGATATGTTTAAATCCAAAATGTAACAGTCAAATTCCGTTGGATGTTATCGTAAAAGTCATTAAATAGAATTAAGAACTATCGAATAAGTCACCTTTTTGTTTTATTCAATCGTGACTGCTCACGATTTATAAAACATGATTATTATTAATAGAGTTCAATTGAATCTACTAAATTTCTCATCCAAATGAACTATTTTATTTTATCTTTACATAGGTTTAGTAAAAGATTTAAATGATGAACATTTACACGGAATGAAGGACTCAATTAAAATTGGATAATGCCAGTCTTGCTAGAAAAGAAAAGATACGAATAGATTTTCAATTTAAACAAATTTTCTTATCAAGGAAGGTTTCGTTTACTTAAATAATTATCAAAAAAAAACTTGTTTTAACTACACTCTCTGTCAAAAGAATTAGAAATTTTAATATAACCAAACAATTAATGAGATATTCATAGTTAATTTCAATTAAAAGAAAACCAATTATGAAAACATCAATATACTTTTCTATATGAATTTTATTTTTCAATATAGAAATTTTCCGTAAATATATGACTAAAAACGCACTGATAATTGATAGAATATGTTTTACCGGCATACCAATAACATTTTATTTGTCTCCATGATTAATCACATTTTGATTAGTTTTATTCTAGGAAGAATTAATAAAAACAAAAAACTTAGTATACTAATTCATTAAAGAAAATAGATTCTCATCTTTAAATATCAAAAACTATTCTAAGTCGTATTAAACGAATAATTTTAATATGAACAAAACAAAAAAAAAGATGAAGAGAAATTGAACGACAATGATGAATACTCCTAACAATGACAAGTACATTGAATGAATGTTCTATAACGAAAGTATAAACCGATAACGATGACCTTCATATAGAATAACAAACAATGTCGTCCACTTTCATCAGAAAAATAGAACAGAGATCGCACAGGCTTCATATCATACTAACTGTACGTAGGCATTAATTATCAAAACATTATTAATATATCGTAGCTATAATATTCTTATTCTTATTCTTCGTTGATATTAGTAATAAAATAACTTTTATATCTGATGATAGAAAGCACTTACTCAATATCTGTTCTATTGAATAATGATCGTTAATATATTCTATGTTGAAAGAATGCGCACTAGATGACAGAAGAGAAGGTTATATTTTCATTCGTCGTTTTGCTTGTTTATCTTTGCCAAAATATAAAGTCATTTCCTCTTTCATTCTCTGTTTTCTGTCAATGTATCAATTGGCAATATGTTACGATAACGCCAATATGAAGAACATTTAGATACATGTATATCTATGCGACGAATAGCCATGCCTTGATATAATGATGCATATATACCTAAGAGAAGTGCATTTTTACACTAGACACATCGTGCAAGCATGATTGATTTTTCACTTTTCTGTTTTGTACATATAGTATTCGCTAAGCAGCAGTTTCTCTCACATCAAAAGAGGAGAATATATGCGTTTGCATACTATCGATAGTGTTTTTGCGATGTGTATATACATTTTTGTTGTGAGGAGTAGATCGCAAAAATATGATAAAGTCAATTAGATCAACACAGCGCCATTCTCTTTTTCTCTGAATGATTGTTGTTGAATGCGCAAATTTTTTGGTGAGATGAAGAGTAAGGACAAGAGTTTCCATATGGCTTCAACCATATGACAGAAGAAAAGGAGAAAAATAAGAAAAAAAAGGTGTCGAAAAAAAGAAATGCATATCTGCTGTATTAGCCAAAGGCTCATTGGGTATTGACAAAAGCGAAAAGACTTGTTGTTGATCATAACAATCAACTATGAACATATGAGATTCTATCGTTCATAAAAATAGAATTAATAAATTGCTTAGGGGATCAACATGTTTTTATTTCGATTTTATTTTTCATTTAAGAGCTTTTCTAATTTTTTATTTATATTATTTTAATATCCTATTTGTATATAAAGGACGAACAAGGACAAATATAGAAGTATTCCTTTATGTGTTTACATAAATGTATATGTGACATGTCTATTTTTTTGATGATAAGAATGATGAGATATAGCAAATCATCTCATCTACTCTCTTTCTATCGGTCAATTATAATACCAGAAAATGTCATTGAATGTGTCAGTGAAACTACATAGACCTCAATGATAATTTGCACATGTACAAAAAAAAAGAACAGAAATGATCTTCTACTTCTTGTTTTTTTATCTTAATCAAACATTCGTTTTTCTTATAGGTCGGATTAATAACAATAAGAAATAATGAGTATCTTTTATGAGAGTTTTTCTGATCTTTAATAATGAAAAATCTTCATGACATTTATTTTGCTCTTGATGACTTGATCTTTTAGTTAGCTACAAGAGTTTTTCTTCAGACGATTAATAAATAATATAAAAGAATTTTAATCAGAAAATTTCTCTATGATTTTATATAAAAATCCTAATCATTTTTCTTAAATATCAACGAATATGTTTTATATTGCATCTGATGTCTATCAAATGAAAATCTCTTTGACCTGAATTTGACCTCTAGTAAATTATTCTTTGCCTTTAATTAAACAACGTACACTTTATTCTTCTGACAAAGTATATATTCAATGTTCAACAAAGACAAATATCTTGTTTCCTATGTATATGTACAATTATTATTAGTTTTTATTCATTTCTCTCTATTGAAGTGTCTCAAAAATTTTCAAAACATGCTTTTAAATGAATAACTAGCAACTGTAAATATGTACAGATAGATCTAAAGACAACCAGTTTGTTTTTGGACGAGTGTAGAAAAAAAAGAAAGAAAGAAAGAAAGAAAGCAAAATAAAATTGAATTCATGTGAATAGTGCGTTGGTCATGAATGAGATGAAGAGGAAAAAAATGAGAAGATTTCAGGTACTTTGTTTTCAATTTTGATAGTGTGAATATAGAATTTTTGTCTCATCGTGAAATCGTGTGTTTTTTATGCTAAATATACGAAAACTTTCTAACATTAAGTGAATCTACTTTTTTTATATCTCACAATCGCCATATCCTTACTTCTAGTTTCAACAGGAGTAGCGTTGTACTTCAAGATAATTGTATAAAAAAAATCTCTGCGCATTAAACAATAACTCTAGTAGACAAAATATTCTTTTATTAAATCTATGCACAATATCCTTAGAATGAAAATAAAAATCTTATTTGAAAAGCTGACAATCAATAGATTCTTATATGATGGCATCGTTAACTTCTACAATTTCTTTTTTGTTTTACATATATTTGACTTACGAAATAACAAAAAACAATGTTGGATATTTTAATCAGTATGATCATTGCTTCATTTTGTAATAATGATGTTGCATTGTATTGTAACATACATTCGAACTGGCACAAAATACATACATACACAATGGCAAATCTTTTTTAATAATGCATCATGTTTAATTTGTATTATTCATACAGAGAGAGAGAGAGACTGAGACAGAGAGAACGAGAAAAGTAAATATCTTACACTACTACAAACATATGTGCTATACAACTGTTAGAGACACTTCATATATCAATAAGATTTGATATGAGACCCGAGATTGTGCTCAATCTTCTTTTGGATTTTTTTATGTTCATGAGTTAAAATCTGATGAAGAATTGATAAAAATAATTTTGAATAAGCGAATCAGATATTAAAGTGTTGATAATATCGTCAATAAACAAGAACATATCGCATATTTAATGTATAATAAACAAAAGACAAAGAACAAGCAAAAATAACAATTTCTTTTACTAAGCAAATCTTTGTTTATTGACTATTTGATCTGGAAAGACAAACATGTACCTCGAACTGACAAATTGATTTTGTTTACATTAATCATTTTGCTTATAAAGGATATTTTGGTTTATGAAAAATTCAATAGACCAGAAACTTCATTTGAGTACTTTTTTTTAAATTTCATTTGTTTGTTTACTATTAGTTTACACATATTCTTGTGCACAAGTAATCGCATTCGAGAAAGAGAGTCTTTTGCCTTTTCTTTTTTGCTTTTCAAGACAACTTTTTTTTCTTTCTTTTAATAACTTTAGTGATCTGAAGTATTTAACTCTTATTCGTTCGTCTCTGTCGTTCTCTATTTACAATATGAAGTCTTTAAAAACTCGTTATTTTCTGTTCATTTTTCTTTTGGTACAGCTTTCCTTTCTTTTTACTTTGAAACCCAATATGTCGTCTTGTTTCTCTCTTGGCTGTCTTCATGTATAAAGAAGCGAGAAGAAAAATCAAGCAATAAAATTGTCAACAATAATATGAAAAGAAATAAGAGAACCATACTTTGAATATAATTATACATCAAACGAATATTAGTTTATTAGGCGAATTCAATAGTCGCTGGATCCGACTCGTACATTTTGTGCTCATTCTTTCTTGATCATATCAAAAGCATTCAACATGTTATTGAACCTTATTACTTTCAAAATATATGTCACGCACTTTTCTTTTTCTTGAGTTTGACATTGATATTCAAAATAAATCATAATCTTTCAATTAATGAGAGAAAATAAGATTGACATAAATGAAAATAATTAATGACAAACAACATATTACAATTAAAAAAACAAAACCAAAAACGAACAATATGCTTCTCACTAACAAATAATAAATTCTAAAGATAAAACCGGATAAAAAGGTATATAATGATTGTCAATAAAGGAGAAAAAGTAATATCACTGTTGAGTAAAATCTAACGATAATTTTGATACATCGGATTTTCAATTGTAATTGGAACGAACTGTGTTTGCTGATTCATTCGACCTGGCAAATTTGTATAATTTCCATTCGCCATACCAGCAAATGGATCAGTTGATTGATAACCACTACCATCTGTGACTGTTGATCCGTATGTGACATTTTGTTCATCGCCATCTATTTATCAAAAAAAGAAAAATAATTTCTAAAGTTAAAATAAAAAGTAAAGTTTTTGTTTTCCTTTACGCTTATACGGCTCATCCGATGTTATATTGTTGGCGGGTGTTGGTTCTGCCCATGGTTGTTTTTCACCGGATGCAAATAAACCATAAAATATGACTCCACAAAAATGTATTAATGAAGCAATTAGAAATACATGTGCCCATTCCTCACGTTTCTTAAAAAAAATTTTAGCAATTA
The DNA here is from genome assembly GCA_905331475.1 of Rotaria socialis. Lineage (NCBI taxonomy): Eukaryota > Metazoa > Rotifera > Eurotatoria > Philodinida > Philodinidae > Rotaria > Rotaria socialis. The sequence continues at coordinate 9,696 of CAJNYU010003932.1, read as the reverse complement.
GGGAAAAATGATTTACAACAAGAACAAAGCGATTTACCCCTTGTTTAGTTAAAAATTCAACGGCAACTGGACATAGCATACCGGCCAATGTCCCCACTCCATTTGAAATTCCCATAAGAATACTTGCATAACGTGGAGCTATATCAAGATGATTTACATTAAATCCTAAGAGATAATAATAGAAAGAACAATAGTTTCTTTTTGCTTCTTCTATGTTTAACCTGATATTGCAAAGCCGCTGAATCCCACAGCGATCGTCAATGCTCCAATAGCTAATCGAGGATTTTTTGCATAAGCCACAAGTAAAAGAAAAACAGCTTCTAGTCCAAAACCACCACAATTCATTATTTTGCGAACAGTTGTTGTTGATAGATAATTTGTACGTAAATAATCAGCTAATTTACCAGCAAATGGCACAATACATGACATTGTTAGATGAGGTAAAGCAGCCAAAAGTGGATTCTTAATATTTCATATTCAATTATTCTAAGAGATATTATATTTTTTTAGAAATATCAAACCTTTCCAACATTGTAATCAAGTGCTTCTCGAAAGTACTCGGCTTGAGAATTTATTAATAAATAAAATGACCATGAACGACAAAAATTAGCCACGATTATTGCCCACACTGGTTTTGATGTAAAAAAACAGCGCCAAGGAGGTTTTATCCATGTCTAAAAGCATTGAACTGATTAAATTATTATCTATATTGATATTTAATACAGTTGTACGCTAAATTATTAAATTATATCAACGTTAACGATCTAATCAGAGAAACTTTGCAACAATCAGTTTTCTTTCATATCCAGTCGGATGACCTAATTCTGCCGGTAAAAACAATATTTTTTGTATTTCTTTTATAACTCGAGTTATACATATCGTAGAAAAGTCATTGTTTCTTTCCGGGATAGAACCAATATTTCTCTATCGAATGATATAAGATCGTTAACAAAATAATAAACGAATCACATCAGAGAAAGGTGACAATAGAGAGGGGGTCAATGTATTTTTTTTCCTAATTCTGCCGATTACATGGAAAACTGCAGTAAATTTTAGAAAACGTTTATTATTTTTATGACGCTGATAGAATATATATGTTAGACAAAATATATCATTCGGTTCGTCTTGACATCGGCTATCTGATGATATGTTTTTCTTAATGATTCGTAAATATTATACACATTTTTTTCTTGTGAAAAGAAAAAAGTGACCGGGAAAATTTTTTCCTGTTCCTAATGTTGCCAAACGTAATGAAAAATACATAGAACTATTAAAGATAATCACGTGGGTGCTTTCTTGACTAGACAAAATCACTATCATTCTTATATCATTCGATAGATCCTCAGTCGTATGAAGTGGGAAGAAGTAAACCTAATTACACGTGATTTTTTTTTCTGTTCGAAAGACGTTCAACAAGAGGGACCACTATACTTCAACCCATTACTCTACGGGATAACTGTGCTTTAGAGTAAAATCAATAGCATATTTGGAATCAGCGGCACAAATTACACCTGCCCAGTATTTTTTCGAGAAACAATTTTTTTCACCAAAAGCTTACCTTAGGGGGACTGTAGCAAAATGTTTCAGAAAAACGTAATGAGGGGGACCTCAGGTAAATTTTTGGTGAAATTGGTTTTTTTCGGAAAAAAATCCCTGGACGAATGTAATTTAAGCCGCTGATTCCGAATATGCTATTGATTTTACTCTAAAGCACAGTTATCCCGTAGAGTAATGGGTTGAAGTATAGTGGTCCCTCTTGTTGAACGTCTTTCGAACAGAAAAAAAAATCACGTGTAATTAGGTTTACTTCTTCCCACTTCATACGACTGAGGATCTATCGAATGATATAAGAATGATAGTGATTTTGTCTAGTCAAGAAAGCACCCACGTGATTATCTTTAATAGTTCTATGTATTTTTCATTACGTTTGGCAACATTAGGAACAGGAAAAAATTTTCCCGGTCACTTTTTTCTTTTCACAAGAAAAAAATGTGTATAATATTTACGAATCATTAAGAAAAACATATCATCAGATAGCCGATGTCAAGACGAACCGAATGATATATTTTGTCTAACATATATATTCTATCAGCGTCATAAAAATAATAAACGTTTTCTAAAATTTACTGCAGTTTTCCATGTAATCGGCAGAATTAGGAAAAAAAATACATTGACCCCCTCTCTATTGTCACCTTTCTCTGATGTGATTCGTTTATTATTTTGTTAACGATCTTATATCATTCGATAGAGAAATATTGGTTCTATCCCGGAAAGAAACAATGACTTTTCTACGATATGTATAACTCGAGTTATAAAAGAAATACAAAAAATATTGTTTTTACCGGCAGAATTAGGTCATCCGACTCCGCCTGTTATATAGTTATGATAAATATTTATCTTTTGAAATACAATCTTAAAAACGTATTTCTTCAATGTTCAAATGCATTAGCAAACCGATGTTTGCTCAAACTCAGAGTTGACAAAATTTGTAGAGACTATCATATACGTATATAGATGTGTGTGTGTTAAAAGCTTCACGTCAAATAAATGTTCACATGACAAAATTGTATCAAGAAATTAACATCAATCAGCGAAGGAAATCGAAAAATCAAAACTAAATGAATTTGTTGTACTATTGAGAACGATCGATAGAATAGGAATAATCTTACGTTCAAAATAAAACGGATCGTAAAGTTGCGTGTGTTTCCTCGTCGTATCTAAATTTCATCACTTAATGGAGTTGTTTTTTCAAGTGCATCGAATTCATAAACTTTTTAACGTAATTAAAATGATTGTTAGATGCGAATAGCATGATAAGTTAAAAATCCTTTTCTCTTTACCAGTTAACTTATTATATTTATCAAAATTTTAAAAATATATGTTTAACTACATTCTTTTTATTTAAACAGACGCAAGATAAACACTCAATATTGATCAACATACTTTATGAGTCGAGTAAATCGTAAATTTCAACGATGCAGTCCTATTGATTATTAATAAATATTTACAATTTGAGAGCTAAGCAGTATGTTGATGTATTTTTTACTAGACAGCAAAACTCATCATTTGAAATGTTTATTTCGTTATTGAGAAGATACACAGCTTTAGGGATGCACCAGTACCAGTATCTCTAGTTTGCCAGGATCATCGGTGTCTACACACACCAGTATTCAGAGTTCCACACTAACACCTCCAATACTGGTGCGTGTTGGTACCGATGAATCTGACAAATGAGAAATACTGGTACCCATACAACCAGTAATACTGGTACTGGTGCATCCCTACACAGCTCAAGATTAAGCATGAGATATAGAGTTTATTTTTGTTTATTTCTTCATTGACTTTCTTGTTTTCTCTGACACAGCTATTAGATTTCTCGATCAATGAAAATCTAAAATTCTTGCCATATTTCAAAAACTATGATGTAATAAAAATTCAACAATATAATTCAAATTATCTGGCAAAAAATAAAATTTTCGAAATTTTGTTTCTACCAAATAAAAAATATTCTCAGTTTGTAATCAAGTGGTAATAAGATATTTTTGTGAATTACATTAAATTATATTGTAATTATTTTTAATTTACCTTATTCGCAATAGAACTAGCTTCTCCGATGCTTTCTTCAATATAAATTCGTTCAGCTTCGCTAATTTTTGGATGAATAGCTGGTCGTTCATATGAGAAATGCCACCAATAAACAGACCAAATCATTCCAATCAAACCTATTTATGCATGAATTGTATTATAAAAAGTTTCAAATCAATTTTACCGTAAAAATAAAAAGCAATTTGCCAATTAAAATATTCCGTAAGTATTCCAGAGAGTGGAATTCCAAGAACAGCACCTGCATATGATCCTAGAAATGAAAACTAATTAGTTTTATGGAAAAAAAATTAAGAAAAAAAAAGAACCAGTGAATGATATTGTTGCCAATGTGCTTCGTTCTAAAGGTGGTGCCCACCATCGCCAAATTCCATGTGCTGCCGGATAAGTCACACCCTAATAAAAATAAAAGAAAAAATTCTTTTCAAAAAAATGAACTCATAATTTTGACTTACTTCAACAAGTCCTTGGAGTATGCGAAGAATCATTACTATACCATAATGAATTTTAGCTGCAAACGGAATAAATAAATTGAGGAATGATGATATACCAAGTGCAAATCCAAATACACTAAACAACAAAAAAAAGTATTAACTATTGTCTTTATTAAAAGAAAAGTTTTTCTTACTGGTTAGCTGGAAATTTTGCTGCTAAATATCCACCTGGTACTTGTGTAATAAGATAACCCCAAAAGAAAGAACTATCAACAATACCAATGATCCCTGGTGTCCAATCAAATTCAGCTTGCTATTTAAATATACATATATATATATAGAGAGAGAGATGGATTTTTAACGACATAAAAACAGTTTTTTTCTTTACTTTAACAATTTTAATCGTTCCATTTGAAAGTTTTTCTGTTTCATTGTGTGTCATAGCGACAACACTAACGCCCATATTACAACGAATACCAAAAGATATAAGAAATCCTAATGAACTAAGGAATGCTGTTTGATATCGGACAGGCATTGCTTTAATAGAATCAATGCATCGCAGACGAGATGGAATATATGACGCATATTTTGATGATGTTGCTGGAATTGTTTTGATATGTCGACGTTGTGTTGCATCATCGTCTTCAATTAATTCGGCATAGTCTGATTGAGTATTTGGATTATTACGTTGAAGTACACTTTAATTAAAAATATTTTTTCATTAGTTTGATATCTATGTTTTTTTTTCTTAAATAAAATATTTATTTGACGTCAAATTTTGTTTGTTATTCTCTTGAGATATTGATAACAATATACATAGATTTATCCTTATTTATTGTTCATAATTGTCAGATGGAACGAGATACTTCTATTTTTTTTATAGTTCTTATTCATTGATTATGCTCGCCTATCTAATGTTGACAATAATTTACTTCATGTTTCATAGAAAAACAGAGATAAACTACAATGAATCTGATAGAATGATTTTCATCGGTGGATTTTCATGAATTTGATCTTTTCTTTTAAATGTATGTATTCGATAAAAACAAACGTAACAAAGAAATATAGTTTCACACCTGACTTGTTAAGTGAGTTGAGATCATTGGGGAAAAAATATGTAATGCATTGTTGCATATTGATGATGAACGACCTTGACAAAAAAATGCGAAGATTCCACTGCTTCAAGTTATAAGAATATGACTTCCTGTTAGTTCATATTATACTCGTTTAAGTAATAAAAGAAAAAAACAGATCTTTTATTAGATTTTATTTTCAAAAAAAAACAATCAGTGTGAAATCAGCTTTCCTATCATTGAAATTATTTTACAAATTTCGATATTCCTTATTGAATAAATAGTTATTTATGTGTTTACTTTCTATGCTTGTTGATTTCCCATATGGAATGAGTCTTCCTATCTAATCTTCTATTTATAACAGCTATTCATTTACAAGCGGAAATATGAAAACCTATTGAATTTTCTCGGTCTTCCTTTTTATAGTTCAAATCACCTTCCCTTATTTTTTTCCTTCCGACTATTAGGCTATACTATTTTCAAGTGAGAACATGAGTTATGCATTAAACACTAAATAACGAGATAACACTTTTTTTTATTCTTAATCGATAGTTAATAGAAAAACCCAATCCATCATCTAAATTGATGGATGAATATTTTCTATACATTCGCTGAAGTTCATTTTAACTATAATTAGCATTTCTCCATTTCGTAATTATTTAGCTAATGCTATTATTCTGTTATTATTATTCTTATCACTTCTCTTGCGAATATATAAAGAGAAGAAGAAAAAATATGATACATGGACAGAAAGATAGTTTATAGTGCTTTAAATAATATTTTATTTTTCCTACATAAGGATAGATTATAATGAAAAAAAAGTCTAATAACTTCTATGCTCGCAGTAATGCACAGTAAAGGGCTTTTGTTAACATCATTAGTAAATGAGACTCAAATATTGATGCAAATAATATTTAAAAAAACATATTTTCTCTGGTGAAAAAGGATCATTAAAAAGAAAACTGAACAAATTAAAAGAAAAAGAAATAGTAATTGTTGCTTTTTAAGAGAATGATGAAATGATAAACACACACACACACATGCACATATGTATATATAATAATACTTACCCAGATACTTTATACGATAAATTTTGTGTTGTATTTCGAATAATATTTGTAAAATGATAAATGTATTCCATAGTGATTTGTCTTTAATAATAATAATAATCAATCACTTGTATTTAATTCATAAGTATATAAGACACACGTGCGCATGCTCTTATTCTCGTTCGATATCCATTATATTTAAACCAGTAATAATGAGATGATGATGAACGAGAAAAGTAACATTTCTTTTCTTTTTTTTTTAATATGTGTTCATGTAGCCTGAGCAAAGCGTTTTCTGTCTTCGAGTAGTGAGCAAGAAAAAAGGAATTTCTAACTAATTGTTTTCGTCAAGTGGCTTATATGTGCACGTCTTCGACTTTATATTAATAATGCAGTTCTTTCACTTGCACTGTATCTAAAAAGAAGAACATCATCAACAAAACGACTGACATTAATCAAAATCTCTAGATATATTCATGTCTACCTGTAATTAACACTTAACCAAGCCGTGACTAAATTCTTCTCCTTTTCTCTTGCATACATAGAAAAAAATATTTCCGAACAATATTCAATGGGAAAGGTTTCATGAGAAAAAGGGAGAGACAAAAAAAAGAGATCTCTTTCTCTGTGGATCTATTTTTTTTTCATTAATGAAATCTACCAATAAGCATCAACTGGTTTTGTGCTCAATGTCTATCAATCAATCACATGGATATGTGGAAACTAGAACAGACGACAAACAGAAATATTAAAAAAGCTACAACAGATTAAGTCGCACCTGAATATGAATTTTGTTTCCTAACCAAAAGAACATTACATCTTTCTATTTCTTCCACTTTGGTTTTATTTAAATGAAAAAAAAAGATTACAAATAAAACAAGTTCTTCAAAAGATTTCGGAAGGATGTAGTTCATTTGAAATACTATTTAAATTCAATAGTTCTCATATCAGTCATCATGGAAGGGAAATACAATCGTTATTCATGCACATTGGAATAAAGCATGGAAAAAAAGAGTAGCGGATGCTTGTCAAGTATTCTACAATTTTAACTCATTTTCCAGTTTAGTGGAACTTGCTGATATAAAAACAAACTACTGAAAACTTGACTTTTTCTATATCCAACTGATAAGGCAACTTTTTGTTTTTTGAATATTATTTTTAAATAAAGCAAAAATATGTAATAAATTGACTGGTTTATATTTTGTAATATCTAATGGTAACAAATCTTACCTGATCATAGATTAATCCTTCTTAAAATAAGCTTAATGAAAAATTGTTTTTATTATTAGCACATTCTGTGAAGAGCGACGTCTTCTTTGAATGAATTTCCTCTTAGTTTTTTTTTATCTTAAATTCAATCATGTCATTGTCTATTAAGATACTCTTAGCTACTCTCATTCGCCGCCCGTTTCCGTTTGTTGTTATCAGTCAGTGAACACATGAACATAACAACAAAAGAAACTAAATGAAGAATGACAAGCGTTACTAGTTATATTCATTATAAGTAACAATAATGCTTACTGAATATTTCATCTAACAATAAATTGAAATGATGTCTGATCATCGCAAAAGAACTGAAAAGGATGCTTCACTGTTTCATTCTAGCAATCAGATTCTCTTCTAGTATAAGTTTATTCTTGTAGCTATTTAGTTTTTGTCCGATTAGCTATTTAAAACAAAAACATATTCTTAAGAAATTTGTAAATAAATGAACTATTTTTTCCATAGATTGACACAAACTAACTTCCAAAATTCTGGCTATATACGGAAATCCTTATTTATTTTCTAAATAATTATATCCGTTAGTATTTTATTTACTAGTTTCTTGTATAATCATTGATTATGAGGTTATGTCTTGATTAGTCAATAAAGAAAAAAGAAGAAAATAATATAAACTTTTATTGTGTTACTACTTTTCTAAAAATAACAAAGAAATTTAGAAGGATGATATTTATTTTGTCTATATCAACTAGATTTTGTGAAAGTGTGTAAATGACATGATAACGAACAGTGAAAGCAATTATAATGTTGCATGTCTTCTCTGTGGTAGTTCTTACCTTCAGGGCTTCTCTTCCATTTCAGTTGACGCATTAAAATCTTTCATACTGTTCAACATCAATCTTAAACATTCTTTTTTTATATTGAATCCTTTTAATCATTCTAATTGAAGAATTTCTACTCATCAATAGGATATACACCCTTAGGCTTATACAATTATTTCAGCTTCAATTATAAAGATCATCGGATAATCAGAGAAGATTTTAAAAATAACTCATATTTAACTATTTAAAAGACGAAGTCAAATGTCACATTAGATCTTTTATTAAAAATATTTTCCTAAATAGTATTAATTTTGCCACGAGTAACTCTTCGATTTTAATCGGTTTTATACTAGCTTCTGTAATATTCAATGAACTATTGAAGTTGACATAATAATCTCTTGTTCATAAACTATCTTAGAGGAATAAGATCAATGTCAACATGAGAAAATGACTATTGGATATTACTTTGAGAAATTTTCATTTGACATTCAAAGCCTTGATGCATCTAAACTGACTATACCCACTCAGATTCACCTTGTTGATGTCGAAAAGTTAAAATGTCTATAGTTAAATATGTCGATAATTAAGTTATCAAGGTGTAAAAATATGTTCAAAGTATTTATTCATCGTGCATTTGCACAAAAAAAACAATAACCATTGTAAAATCAGCAACATGACGTCAATGATAAAACTGCACGTAGTCTTTATGAGAAACTAATGGATCTTGCGATTGCGTCACACGATAGAGTCAACTTGGATTTAATGGAATTCATGGATAAATACTGAAATTTTATCGAGTTCACTATTGTGACCATTATTAAATTATTTTGAAAAACATTAACTACTTGTAATTGATATTTTTCTTTTGTCTACAATTTATTCGAGAATAAACCAATAGATTTTGTTTTAATGATTATTATCTCATTCTCTTACGATTTGTTGTTATCACAGTTGTAACTTTGTAAAACTCGTGCACTGAAAACATAGAAAAAAGAATTCAATCAGTTGATATCTGATTGATTTCATTCAAAATCACATAAATAGGCACTTTGATAGTTTCAATGGTTATTGGGAAAAAAGAAACATAGATAAAATACATATTTACGATTTCAATTTGGTTGTGTATCAATATTATTTCTGTATTTTAAATTTCATTTTGTTTGCCATGCTTTTTCTAATGCTTGAAAGTTTTATAACTGATATAAATTGATTGTTTTTCTCATCGACAGAAGCTAAATTTGTATATTTCTGTTATTTCAATACATTTCTTTCTCGACATTTATATTGATCGACAATCTTCTTATTCGAAAATTTTCTTTTTAATCATATTCGAACTTGTCTACAGTTACACAATTAACAATTTTCTGATGTCACTTATACGGTGAATTGGCAAATTCAAATATTTTTTTCAATGCTATAATCAAGATTCTGGTAATAATGATAATGATTTTGACGGGAATAAATCGGCAGTTTTATATGTAGTTTTACAAAATCC
>CAJNYU010003930.1:0-119803 GCA_905331475.1 Rotaria socialis | reverse complement strand
TAACGTGATCGCTCGATTTTTGACCTTGCAAATGAAATTATTAATTGAGTTCGACAGACTATCAATAATGATTCATACTTCAGTGTAACAAAATATTACAACTGACATATCTTTATTTTACATGCTTATGTATAGATGAAAACGCCCCCGAATTGATCATCAATTGCATGATGAATAAAATTAAGTTACAATAGGATTACACATAAATTTCTGTTTTGGACACATTCTCTTCTGCTTCTGTTGTCACATATTCAGTAAAACCTCCCTTGGATGGGCACCCACGGAACGTTTCAAAATCATCGATCTTAAGGAGGTGCCCGCGTTTCAGAGTTTTTACAGATTTAGATCAAACATACGTTGTCTGCAAGCTAAGTCGTAAAGTGTACCCATACCCAGGCCGATCATTCCGGTCACCGGATGCTGTAGGAACCGACCGGAAATATGCGGAAAAAACGCCGTGTTCCGGAGGAAAACATGGGAAGCCGCCGGAATGTGGAAGCAGTATTTCGGTCGGAAGATTTTCGGAGTTTTCCCCGATGATTTACTATGGGTTCCTGCTAGAAAGCACTGGAAGTTGACCGAAATCCACCGGAAAAAAAAACAGGAATTTACGACCGGAATACTGCTTTCACCTTCCAGCAATTTCCGGTCGTTTCCCGCCGTACTGCCACGAACTGGGTATTTATATATTACTAATTAGTCTTTAAACATTTGACTATCTTCAATATTTTACTCGAATCATCTGATGCTTTTTCTTCATTATAAGCTTATTTTCTATTTTCTATTTTCTATTGGCGTATTTACAATCAAAACTTTCGGGGAAAAAATCCATAATTGAACTGGGTGAGGTTCTGAGTGACGAGTAGATGAAATTGTTGAGATCATGTGAAGGGCATCAATAAACGATGGAGGCTACTCTTGAATAACTGCATCACCTTTATCGTCTTCATCGTGTTGAACATCTTCGATGGTCAATAGATTCTCTGCATTGTAGCCCCATTCATTAGTCCCTGGAATTTCTTCACCAAGCTTCACGAATTGACTGATCAATACGTTTACACCGTGATCAGAAGTGTGACAGGGCGCCATTCCTTTATTATTTCGGAGAGAAATGCCAAATAGCACAACTGTTTACACTTTTTTGCAACTATCCATGTCACAATTAGAAATGTATAGTTGAGCTATTTTTTCTTTCACGTCGGACTAACTTTTCTCTCTCCTATTATTGGCAGAACAAAGACCGATGAGAAGAAAAAGAACCGTGTATGTATTAATTCATATATCTGCCCATACACAGAGGTTTTACTGTAGTATAAAAATTATATTGAAACTTCACGACGAAATCCTCGAGTAAGAAAATTACATCAGTGCTTGCGAAAAAAATTTTAATTTCCCGCCAGCGTCGATATAAGCTTCATCCTCGTCTCATGAAACTGAGATCTAGCATAAACAAAAATCTTGAATCCGCTGAGGACACCGAAAGCAACTCTTATTAAATTTATGTCTTCACCTAAGATGAGATTCGGCAATACGATTCATTCTTTTAAAAAATGCTCTTGATGTAAAATAGCCACTCCAATAATGATCAGCACGATCAGCATACGTAAAAAAATCTCCAGCATAACTCGGAAATTCCGTAAGAGATTTTTCTTGTAGAACTTGTGCAAAATAATCACTTAATGTGCCATATTGAATCTAATTTAATCAATCATAGAAATCTCGATTATCTGTTAAGCAAGCTTACGTGTGTGTTCCAATGAATTTGTTGGTTAATGTATGTAAATAATTTATCATAATTGTCAAATTGAAGTTTAGCTTCTTCTATTGTTCTGAATCGAAAATCATCACCTAATGGAATAAATAAAGCACTTGTTCGATATAATTGAGCTTTCTTCCGATATTGATCTAGTAGTAATTCTGCCCTAAAGATGAAAAAAAGTTAATTAGGAATCGAAATAAAAACTTCATTTACCGTTCTTGAATATTTTTCTCATCGATAATTACAGGGTTTATACCCCATGGACAATTTTTATATGATTGTCTACCTCGTAGAAAATCAAATTGACAACAAATTTTCGGGTCCGGACCACATGTATGTGGAATATCATAAGCATTGAATGGAAGAAGGTGAGTGAAGATTCGTGTCGACAACGTTCGATCTAGGAGGTTGACATCAATTTATTTCTAAAATCCGTAATCTTTTTTTTTCTTACCCCATGTTTGTTGCCATAGGAATTCCAAATTTTTTTCTTTTGCTAATGCTTTTTTTATATGATAATGCACTCTAAAAAGATATTAACAATTTCATTGAATTATTCTTCAAATTTTACCTGTGAATTGCCATATATTGTATCCCCGAACGTTGCAATAGATACGCCATTGTTGGCGAATAACCAAATGGATCATTAGCCCAGCCACTTCGTACTGTAATATTTCCTAAATAATAAAATAAAATAAATTCGAAAAACTAAGGAAAGTGAATAATTATAAAGACCTAATCTATTTTCAATGAATTGATGTCCTTCAATCAGTTGGTCGAGCATAGCGAAATAATGCGTATTTGCTTCATCATTCATTACCTTAAAAAGTCAATAATGAAGAATCACATACTAAATATCCTGATCGGACTAACGCGGGAACGTTTTTAGCTGTCCAATCGCTTTTGAGTTCGAACTTTGTGCAGCAGATAGACCCCAATGTAGTATGAAAAAAACCCAAAAGATTAGGTGCCCATAGGTCTTCTGTCCAAAGTTATAGGCATTTTACTGGAGTTTTAGCCTATTACACAGTATATACCAAAAAATCGAATGATTGTATTTCGACCTGAGATTTTCCCCAGAGGCAGGTCTATTTATGAGTAGAATGTCCTGAAAATTTCAATCGAAAAGGCCGTTTCCTTCCTGAGATATTTAGGTCCCAAAAGAACAGAAAATTCTANATTTTTTTGGTATATACTGTGTAATAGGCTAAAACTCCAGTAAAATGCCTATAACTTTGGACAGAAGACCTATGGGCACCTAATCTTTTGGGTTTTTTTCATACTACATTGGGGTCTATCTGCTGCATAAAATTCGAACTCAAAAGCGATTGGACTGCTGAAAACGTTGTAAGATAAACTTTCAGAAGCATGACGAATCTGTTGAGGCAACATCTTATATTAAAACTATTTATTTACTTACCCAAGCACCCGTAACGATTTCAAGTTGTTGATTTTTTAGAAATTTTTTCAATAAATTACGTTGCTTAGGTGTTGCTTGATCCCACCATAAGCTTAGAAAAGACATTTCAGCCCAAACAAACCTGTATTTTTTATTCATATTTAGAATGTCGATCATTGTATTAAGAATATGATATACGACATGAACAAAATATTCTTCATATGTGTTACGCCAGCCTGATAGAATGGATAGAAAAGGAAATGTTCGATATAAATAAAAATAACATGTCTAGTTAACCTGGATCGGCATGTGAATGAGGCATAATAATTATTTTTAATTTCTTATTTGATGTCCATTGCGATGCATTATATTGAATATCGTAGCCTTGTGCCCAGGTACCACCGTCGGGATTGTCAAATGGAAGACTATCGTATAATTGTTGGCTCTATTAAATAGATGAGAATTTTTATAGGAATAAAATAATAGAATTGTCCTACATTGAATGTAGTATTCGTTGGAGGAGAAATTTGCCAAGTACATTGATTGTGATTATTCTTAGGTTTGTAGAAAGTCGTCCCAATGTCGTTTTTAATCTTTTCTAGAACTATTTTATCTTCATGATTTTCAGAATTTTGCTTCGTTTGTTGTTTTAGACTCGCATGCTTTAGTTCTTTATCAAGAGCTCGAATAGAATCTTCAAGAGATTCGAGATGTTCATTAAACCATAGATCGCCTAATTTCTATAGGAAATAAAAATCAATGAAAATTTAAAACATGGCTATTTTAAATTACTTGTTGTTCATCTATATTTGTGCTAATTGAATCAAGTACTGTATATAATATAAAAACCATTACAAGAAAAAGAATCGGTATCAATAGACGATTAAAACGTCGTCGGCTCATCTATAACATATAGCGTAAATATAGAAGCGAAGAAGTTAGAATTCTTATAATTTTTCAACTTCATTCTTTATTTAACATTGAAACATCTGCCAAACTTCGATATGCATTTGAATCTCCTGGTTGTCTGCACTCAGCTTGAACATCGCATAGCAGAGTGTCACTCGTCTGCATAAAAATCGAATATTGTTTTTTTTCTTTTCAATACATTTTCGAACTTGTTTATTCATCACTTCTTGCGTACACTGATAGAACTGTTATAATAAAGCAGTTGATCGGAAGTAGCTAATCGTATTTCAAAACGTCTGACAAGAAGATTTGCGTAAATCTATGCACTATGTTTTTCAAGCTTTTCTCAGAGCGTGTTTCGCAAAAGTGTGCAGCCCATTTTCACTCATTTATATCTAAGAGTCAATCTGAATTCTTCTTTCATTAGAGTACCGCTGATGGAATAGAGTTGCTAATCCCATATATTTGAATTTATACCAATACAGAGTCGACGAGTGTCCTAACGCTATCATCCGCTCTCTCTTCGGTTATCCGGTTTGTTACGAATGCATGAAGGTTATTCTATTCGTTAAAAAAAACTATTTACCTTGAACCGAATTTCACGCGCTAACCTTCGACAAAAACGTTGTCTTAATCAGATGTAAAATATGCAAAAAGACCATGGTTCTGCTTTAATATATGCTTATCACTTCATTAGTTTCCCGATATCGATCAGTTCAAAATCGCCAAGAGAGCTCTAAAAATTAACAACATGCTTTCGCTCCTAATTCTTTTTCGTACCATCGAACAATTTGACATCAATCTTCCAAAGAATAAGTCCCAACACATTTCTTCGCATCCCTACCCTGTTCGAGAATCAATCGAATAGCAAGAAGCGCCACGTGATTTCATTTTTTGTTTATATTTAGTACCTAAAGTCATGCTTTTTCTTTACAATGGTACTTAGAACACAACGAAAGAAAAATAAATATAATCAAAAAAAAAATTAAGATTATTAGTTAGTAAAAATTAGTTTTGCCAGTATTATTAAAAGAAGATTAGAGATTCAAGAGTAGAGAACAAGCACGAGGCAAAAACAAAAATTTTGATTCAAAGTCATGTGCCAGTGTCCATGTTCATAGAAAATGCACATAAAACACAAAAGAAATATTATAAGTGATGTGTACGGAAAGTATGAGTATTTGAGTATTTTTTAAAAGATCACTGTTAGTTTTTACTAGAGATAAAGGCCATTGATCAAATAATCAGCGTCAACAGAATAATTTTTTAATTTCCGACCCATTTTTCGTGATTTCCGACAATAATAACAGAGTAAAACAAATGAACTGATTGTTAGCAGAATACCAAAAACAAGCAACAAGATAACACTTATTTCACGAAAATATGTTTTTTTAGTTGCGACTACAGTAAACGCTAGAATAAAAAATAAGTCGTATTTATTCATTCGTACATAATAAAATTCAAGTTTCTCTTCTCTCGCTGATAAACTCTCAAATTCAAAATAAATTTTCACTCTCGGCAAGTCTAAAACAGCTGTATCGATTCACGTTTCATTCAACATCAAATCATTATAAAGCTGTGCATCATACAATGGAGGATAAAGATATGTTTTCTAGACAAGCAAGATAGAGGGATAAAACGCTAAGCTCATTATTAATAATAGTTGAAGGGTTTTCTATTGTGATGGTGCAATGCTTACGCGTAGTTGCTGTTGATTCTTCAATAGTACTACTTGTCATGATTGATTTTGTATAGTATGCGGAATTTTTTTTCGGTATCATAATTTTATAATCTTGATGTGACGTGAATGGACAACTACCATTACAAGCGAATAGATAACATTTAAAGCCGTCCTGAAGGAAATGAACATTGCCGAATAATAATTAAAAACTACCGAGAAGTAACTCACGTTCGTAGGTTTTTCGCTCAGCATTGCTAAATCGCATGTTTTTTCTTCACAGCAACGAGTCTTACAACTGTCTTGGACATTAAGATTAGGCTTTAATGTTCTTTTATCGACAAGAAAATGTCTTATCATATGTGCACCATTTTTTACTACAACTAATTGTTCGAGTCTAACATCGTATGTGCTAACACACGAAGATTTATCAGATGAATCATCTACATTAGTTTTGGCTGGAATTAATCGATTGTCGTCGTCATTATTGTTAGACTCTTCGCCAGCACCATCGTTTTCATCAAAAACTTTCTTACGCGATGGAGATGATTCTTCGCCAGCATCATCGTTTTCATCAAGAACTTTCTTATGCGATGGAGATGATTCTTCGCCAGCATCATCGTTTTCATCAAGAACTTTCTTATGCGAAGGAGATGATTCTTCGCCAGCATCATCGTTTTCATCAAGAACTTTCCATCGCGATGGAGATGGTTTTTCATAGTCATGTGAAGGAACATCTTGATCGACTTCATCAATGTGATTGATGGTATGTGGTCGCTTTGGGCGATAATTATGCTTGTGCCCGTTACTTAGAAGATCATCTAGTGCACGTAGGTCATCCTCGTAACGACGTTGTTCAATGGGAGAGATTAGCATCAGTAGAATTACAATGACGATCTTCATCTAGAAAATAAAGTTGTTGTTTTACACTATTAGTCCTATAGTTTAACGAGCAGCTAAAAATATTTTCACATATCGAATATCACTTTTTTTAACGAGGAAAAATGAGTATTTCAGTCAACAGAAATAATACATAACAAAAATGAAAAAAAATCTCATTATTATATTTGCAATCTTTTTTTCTTTTTAATCTCTCGCTGTAACGCAAGAGGAATTAAATTAGATTTCGTCACAATTTCACGTATTTTACTACGAATTTCATTCGTTGTTCGTTCAAATGATTTCGCCGATGAAGATTCAGTTGTATTTACAGCATCGGAATGCTCCTTTGGAATAAGAGTAGATTGTTGATACATAAATGTCGATTGTTTCTTGGGTAGTTTTTGTCCAAGAATACTGATGGATCGTTTTCTTCCTTTTGCATATTTATTCATTAGACCTTTACGTTGTACAATCGTTCTTCGTTCATTAAATTTCTCTCTTAAATCATCAACATTTTCACATTCCGGTGCATAACATATATGCAAATTTGATCCCATAAAATTAATGTCATCCAAACGAAATTTAGCATAACGTGCTTGTTGTATCTGTAGAAATTTAATTAACACTGTATCAAAAAATGCATCATCAGTACTTGAATCTATTCGTTCGTATCCATCTAATCTCCAATATTGTTCAAGTTTTCCATATTGACTAAAATAGGGTAGTAGTTGTTCGATAACTCCGCGGACCGATGGAATATTTTGTACAAGAAGATATTTCGATTCTTGAGCTATGGTGTAAACTTTGACAGCGCGTAATTTTTTGCCATCACGATATGGTGGACGAGTTAAACAAACATCGCCTTTCAAGTGATGACTATGAGATGGAAACATCTAAAACGAAACATGGGACTAGGTGATTATCTTTAATTGAATAAATAAATATATCATAAAAAATAG
Organism: Rotaria socialis; assembly: GCA_905331475.1. Classification (NCBI taxonomy): domain Eukaryota; kingdom Metazoa; phylum Rotifera; class Eurotatoria; order Philodinida; family Philodinidae; genus Rotaria; species Rotaria socialis. Next base: position 112,217 of record CAJNYU010003930.1, on the reverse strand, counting down.
ATTAAGTAAATAAAATGTAAAATATATACAAAAACAAACAAAATTTTATTAATAATCCTGAAGCGAGGTAAGCAGGAAATAAGCGTATGAAATTTTCGTTGATGATGTTGACTAGAAATTTTATTATTTTCTTCGTTTGTTCGATTTTGCATTTTGAAAATCAGCACCATTGTAATTTCTAGTTGAGCAAGGGTCAAACTGCCAATTCGCGGAAGTCAATAGATGAATAGTGTATATATGAGTTTAAATAAAAAAAAATAAATTATTTCGTTTCTTCTTGTTTACTCGCCAAACGTTTTTTACGTACTAGAAATGAAACAAAAAATAGATAATTTTATTTCTACACATTGAAATTTGTTTTACAAGCGTCAAGATTTTGTTTGAGTTTTTCCGTAACACGAACTCGTGGTCCCAGAGTATCGAACTGTAAATTTAAACGAAGAAGCGTATTATTTTGAACAATAGCATCAGCCACTTCCATTTCAACACGATTGCCAAGGATTTGTGAGCGCTTAAAAACAAATTCAAGAATAAACAAATAAAAAAAAGCAACCCTAAGGTGAAACTAGTCGTTGAAGGTGTGCGAACTACATTTTAAAAAAAAAGGTGAGTGTGCGTATGAGTGTAGGACGAAAAAATATATTTACAGTTATATTGTTTCTCAATGAATTAATGAGGCATTTGTTGGCTGAAATAATGCAAAGATAGGTTAAGATATTATGTCAAATATTTTCTACAGAAACTGAAAATCAGAAGTGTTTTCGCATCGCTTTATATATACATATATATTTAACTGTATTCCATAGATTACGACATGATGAATGACAAATGCTTTGGCATGTCTCTTTGTTTACATTACTATTATGAAGAACCAGACAAACATAACTGAAGGATGGGTTTATGCATGATTGCAATATGCTTTTATTGTCCATCATGTCAATGTGTCTTTTTTTTTGAGAACATACGGATTAGAAATTAATCGTTCTCTCAATATTCAAAATATTATTTTTCTTTTAAAAATAACACTTACGCCTACATGTTTACCGAGCAAATTGAATAGGTCTGTTCTATGTTTTACTAAAGTAAATAAACGTACACTATTATTATATTACCCTTGTAGAATACCACACATAAATGAAGAAGGTTTCTGTTCGTCAGTGTTTACTTCCCGACAGATGTTCTTTATTATGATACTATAACTAATGTATGATAAACAATCGTCTCAACTTTCAATCCTCTTAAAATGTAGTAATCACTTCATGGAGACCTATTTTTATGAACTAGTTTCCGTTGATTCTATGAGTAGAAAAAGACAACAACATTGAGACCTACATCTCATTAGTAGCAATGTCCAGAAGTGCATTGCTTTTCTTTTGTTTATACTACCGCATCATTTAGTAAAATAAGCTGCGACATCTGTTTGATATTAACGAATTGACTATAATCTATTAGAGTAGTTCTTTTTGCGTACTCAAAAAAAGTGAGTACACTCTAGATTCAGTCAGTGTGTCTGTCCGGCCGTTAACACGATAACCTTTGAAAGCCTCATCCAATCACCATGAAATTTTGTACACATAATGATCTCAGTCGAGTTCGAAGATGAGAAGGATCCGCCAAGAAATGGCTGAGTTATCGAAAAATTGTCAGCGTTGACCAGGCCATCCCTGAGAGGGGTACAGGAATTTTTTTCTTAGAATTATTCACAACATATATAAATCGACTTAGTTTCTGCAGTAGACATAACAATCGGATGCGAATCCGATGTTGCCTCATTTGTTTTCTTTTAACTTTGAGATAATTTCTAATGAAAACTTTTGCAAAATCGAGAACTGTAATTTTACTTGATTTGATAATCGTAATTCAACCAATGTTTGATTTTTCAATGTGCTCCGTACGATTTCAGCAACAACTGCACCTGTCAAACGGTTCGACTGAGCATTGACTGTTTTCAATGTTGAATTTGCTTCGATAAGTTCAGCAAGAGACTAATTATTAATGTTTACGTAAAATTTCTAAATCAAACTAAATTCTTACTCGACCAACACCATCAGTCATACCAACATTAGCCATTGCAAGAACTTCTACATGTGTGTTGTCTTTTATTGCGTTAAGTAAGTCGTTAAGTACATCAGGCTTTATTCCTTGAATATTATTTATATTAATTTTAGTTAATTCCTTGTCATTCGCTTTTGCTTTTGCTATACATTCTTCCACGTTTGTCATATTATCTGGTTCTGGCGGAATTAATTTTAATGGTTCCATTTTAGCAGCAGCTTAAAAATTAAATTAAAAATTAGTTGCTTTTAAACGAGACTTTTCTTTCTTATTTTCATACCGTTCCAACCACCGGCATTTGTAGATGTAGGTTTATCCGTTACGGCTGCATGATATTGCACTTGATTAATTAAACCAGTAAACCCAAGAATAGCTGAAAATAAAGTTTAGTCATAGTTTCGAAAAAGAAGAAAAAAACAATTCAGCAAACCAGCTAGTTCAACAATTTCTGTTTCAGTTGCATTCGTTAATAGATCATCCCATTCCGTATGAGTTAATTCATCCTCTTCATCATGAGCTGGCTTTGCAACTTCGGGAGCTTGCCAAACTTTTCCTTTCTTTTCACCGGGTAAAAAAGGTTTTTGTTCCTCCCAATCTTTCTCACTTTGTCCTTGTTCAGTTAAGAAACCCAGCAGTTTATTGCGATCATACGGACCGGTTGGAGTTTTGTGCATTCGATAGTTACCACGATCGCTTGCTGGTAGGTAAGAATGCTTAAAAGATGATGATTAATAGAAAAAAAAATTAAAAAAAAATATATGTATATAGATACCTCTGGATCAATAAAATCATTAACATTCTCAAGCTCTTCAGCGCTAAGCGCTGCTAAAAGTGCATCAAAATCATCTATATTAACACTTTCTTCGGAAGTTTTTGTTGTCGCCATTGCGTCGATTTTGATCAATGTTACAAAACGATAATAATACTAATAATAATAACAATCGCGCAACTCTGCTACTACAGGAGGAAATAGATATATTTATATGTATATAGTAACCAATTGGGGGTGATAAGAACAGATGACAACAGCGATCGGTGCAGTTATTTCACTGATTGGTTAAAAAAAGCGGCCAGTCTGAAAACAGAAACAGTATAGGTGTTGATATTTATGTAGATAAAATTTAGGTGCTCATGTTTATGATCATTTAACCTCAATTATGTCGATTATTGTTTATTCGGACGATACAGTAAATTGACTAGAAGAAAATTACCTTAGTTGCTTATATTCTTTATTTAGAATAATGCCTCACGATTATTTGATTTTGAAAAAGACTGGCTTGTCGGTAGAACAATTTTATCAAATAATAATTTCAGTTCATTAAATCATATTTTTGATCTCAACGAAAATCTCACAAAAGACGATGACAAAGAAATTGTATGTAGTTTTGTTTCTGTAAAAGTTGCTATGGAACTAACATAGATCCGCTTACAAAAAAAATACGAGATTACCAGCAATAATAATCACATTTTCCTGAGATATATGAGTACTGGAATAGAGAAAATACTTCGAAGATTAAGTTTCAAAACATAAAGTGCTTTGAACAAAAATTCTCTTTCAATTAGGAGGATCCATTTCAATTGCAACAAGTTGAACAAATACACACATTAAGTCAACAAGTAATACAAAGACCCAATCGAACATGTTTATCTGATGCCTACGACGTGATTGATTTTGTATGTTTAAAATATTCAGTGTTAACTGTTTATTTTATATTCGATTTTTTTATTAGCCAATACGAAATGAAAAACGAACATTATTTAATGTCATTCCATCACAAAATACTCTATTTGAATTAGCTCAAAATAAACCTGATAATAGCTGTTGGACTTCAACATTCCAAGAAGAGGTAAGACAGATTGAAAAGTTGCGAAAAATTTATCGCATGAATTTCTTCATTGAAGGAAGTAATTAGTGATGACGATGGTTTTCAATCGGCTTCATCTTCAATCCCAGACGATAAATCCGAGTTAGCTTTAGTTCCGATTGATGAGTCTGATCATTGGTTTCGCGCTTTAACACAAGCAGAAAATAAATATTTTACATGGGAACAACGTGGCAGGTAGAAATTATCAAATTTATCTTCCGCTCGTTTTTAATTGAATCATTTCTAGTTACATATACGATCGAACCCGTCCATATTTATTTGATCTTCGTACAGATGATCGACCATTTCAACATATGTGTTTACTCCTTCTATTTAATCAGCCATCGTTAACTCAATCTATTGATATCGATTATCGTCCCATAGCTATCGATGAATTTCTTCGTGATCTCTGCTATATGCTTATGGGTATATCATCGCAAACATTCGAATGGAATGAAGTAAATCGATATGAATAGTTTTGTTTTTACATTCAATATGTTTTGTTATTAGATTCATGAAACCTTTGCACTTAAATCAGATATAAATGTTCTTGGCTATACGCAAGTCACAATTGGAAGATTTTCAATGAGATATATTCAAGCAGGAAACCATTTTAATGTAATAAAACATTACATTAATCGTTCGTCGAGAAATTCTGAAACCGAAAATGAATTTTGCCATTCACTCCGATGTTATTTACGTTATATACAAAAATCTATTGCTATATATGATATTTCAAAGTTTTCTCTAGTCAAATTTGCTGCAAAAATTGATCCAATATTGTGTAGTCTAAAGTAAGTTTTACGCAATCGAAGTATTTTATATAAACAGGACAAAAAAAAATTTCGAGCTATTTCCCTTGTGGCTAACGGTGACTGTTTTAAATCGTAGAATACGCAGGTAATCAGTGTGAGAGGTAAATGGTTAGTTCTCAATATCGAGTATTTTAAAACACTAAGGGCTTGTGCTCGGATCAGGGATGTGGAAAACCAGTTCTTCCAATAGAATTACTGAAGCCAACAAAAAAAAACGCGATCCTGCACACTTCTAGTTCTGATACCGCCATGATATTTATTTTACTTTGTCTTGAATTTTGACTGTTGAAAATACTCGTATAAATCTCTTCGAAAATTTATAATGAAAACCTTCAGATGATTGTCAAAGGTATTCTTTGATGGAAACACGCAAGCGATGCTCTACCAAGAACTTCGATGATTTAATTTGAGCTCTGTTGTTGGTAGTTAATTAATTTCGTAGAAGACATTTCTGCTAACTGGATGGCAGAATTTCTATAACATTCGCATTGAGCCGCCAATCAAACTCTATGTCATAATATGTTTCGCTAATTGATTTCTATTAAAACAGTTCTACTGTCAAAATCCAAATCAACTATCTGATTGATTTTGTTTCGCTTTAGTCTTCCTTTATCACTCATATCAAGTATCAATGAGCTTGAACAAACAATTCGTACATCATCACCAAATACATCGTTAGCTTTTGTTAAACTTTCTTCCATTCTTCATACACTTCTCAATCACAATTATCATAACATAGATCAGAATTATTTTCTTCTACTTACGCATTTTGTTACATATACGTTACGGCCTTTATTATTATTTCTTACTGGTCTTATTATTCATTCGAATTATCTCGATCGTTACAATGAATATCCGATTTTATTTAATCATAATCGTTTAATTGGCTTAAAAACAATCGATTTTTGGACAAAAACATTTACCATACGTTATTTACATGCTAACAATCGTGATACAATATTTCATCAAATTTTACCTATTGAATATCTACAACAAATCGTTAATATAACACGTTCATTAATGTTAATTAAATTATGCGATAAAAATCATCCATTGTGTACAATAACAACAAATATGATACCACAATTAAACTTTGTCTATATTAATTCTAGAGATCGTACTGATCGAAAACAAGTATATAAATATCAAGAAGAAATGAGCACAAAAATTTTAGAATATGAACAAGCACAGTAAAGGATTTTATGTTTGCTTGTATTTTTGCTCATGTTTATGTTTTAGAAAACAAAAACGTCTTGATATTGAACAAGCGAAAGTTCAAGAACGAATGGATATGTATGCTCGCCAAGATCAACAACAAGCTGAAAGAAAAAGTCAGTACAAAAATCTAATGAGGGAACATTTTTAAGTGCCGAATTGTTCTTGAGCTCGGGCTCTGCTCATAGGATAGACCACAAATGAGATATGAAAAACTTCAAATGAACTCAACCTCGTCGGCCTTCTATCCAGAGTGATAGGCATTTTAGCCGTACGATCCCACAGATAGATACGTTTATGAGTAGAATGTTTCCGTCCTGAGATATTCAAGTCGCAAAATACTGCTGTTCGATTGACGGATATTTATTATTTGGAGGTTTTGTATATATCTCATTCGACAGTTGAAAATGTGACTTTGTAACATCATATTTTGTGATTTGAGGAACCTTTGTCGAAAGAATAGCTATATTTAAAAAAAATGAATAAATCATAAGAATAATAATTTCAATGAGTTTCAATTTTAATTCCGGAACAAGAAAACGAAATCGAAATCAATCATTTACAACGGGGGAAAAGGCGGATTTAGGATTTTCTAAATCCCAAATTCAAATCGTGAATGATGGACTTCAATATTATGTGCGCATATAGTGAAAAAAGACTCACTTGACGATTTGATAAAATGTTATAGAATCTTAAATTTATTTTTTGTTTACCAATAGAACTTGTTGATGATGAAACAGAACGAGTAATGAAAGAAAAACAGTTGTTACGCGATAAATGGCAAGAACAAATCGATGCAAAACAACGACAAGTAAGCAATTCATTAATAATTAACAAAAGAAAAAAAAGTTTTTTTTTCTGAAATTTTTAGTTCAAAGAAGAAAAGCTTGCAGACAGAGCTGCAGGTGCAGAATTCAATAAAGTTACTTCAACAACGACAATCATTGGTTCGCGTCTGGGTGCACCTTATGCTGATCTGGTGGAAAATATTCGGTAAAAAAAACGCTCCTCGTGTCGTTTCATTTCTAATCTAGATTAATTATTTCTTAGCGATGAAATCATTTCTGAATACGATGCTAAAATGCGTGATGCTAATCAACGAGAAGAACAATTTCGTCAACGAATTCAACCGAACAGTACTACAAACACACCGACAGAAGTTCAAACATCATTATCCAATCCTTCATCTACATCCACACCAAGTTTTCATACGCCAATAGTCGATCAATCGCCAAATGCCATTTCTATTTTGGATAATAGATCAACCGATGTTTCATCGCCATCAAATATCGAAAAACCGAATAACGCAAACACACATTATGTGCCGCCCAGAGAAGAAATACAATCTACGAATAAACCAACTGACGATACAGAGGCACTTGATTTAATATCAAATCAACAAATGCCAAGCAAACCAGTAATTCGACATACAGCAACTGAAGAAACAACTCAGGATCAATATCGTCGAACTGTTAAATATGTAACTAGTAATGTATTAAAATCGACCATTCAGAATTATATGATGGATCATAATCCACTTGATGAAAGTGAAGGTAAACGAAATAAGCAATAATAAAATTATCTATTTCTTTTTTATTATTTAGAACACGAGGAGCTACCAGAAAAAATCTACGATTGGGATTCTATTATTGCCGGTGGGCCTCAATTCAAGTACAACGATGCATTTGGTAAGTATTCATCAGGAATGATTCTATCAGGTTAATTATTGTCAAGTAACAGCGAAATTTTACTGACACAAAAAGAAACTGTAATCTACAATGCAGAAGACTTGAGATAAAATATTCATTTTTCTGCCCTGAACCCTGCTTATGCTCAACAAAACCTCCATTTATACATACAAAAGATAGTCGCTTGTTTAACAGAGAGAAAAGTCTTCTGTGCATAACTAACGATAATTGCTCTTGAGACGAATAACGAAAAAGTTCGTTACATGAAATTAACCATTACCATTGTTGTGTTTCGTAACATATAGCCATTGTTTATATATTTTTCTAGACTTCCAAGTGAAAGAAAACGATCCGGAAGCGTCAACACGAAATGTCGCAGAATCTTGGTTCAATTTTGATATGTCACCTTTACGTGTTTGGTTAGAACATTCAATATCACCATTAATTTATGTTCAGTATGTTCAGCGAATTTCTATGAAAGCATTTTTTTTTCTTTTACAATTTTCTTTAGATCTCAATTAGTCAATCGTGCATTGCTGAATTATTTTTTCGATGAATTAAAATTATCCTACCATTTAAATAATCTTCGTTCCTATTACTTTCTTGCCACAGGTCGATTTGGTCTCTCATTTTGCTCTGAATTATCCAATATTTTATTGACAACTGCTGATGCACGAATTATTTATCATGTTGCTTCTATGCGTCAAATTTTATATACAGCATTAGATCAAGCAGGAGAATCAAATAATTTAATTGATATTCTTCAATTAACAGCAAAGCCAAACATACCAAATTCATTAAGTCTTCTAGATTCAACGTTACTCGATTATTTTGATTTAACTTATGCCATTCAATGGCCTTTAAATATCGTTATTTCGCAAGATATGCTAGAAAAATATAAAGTCATATTTCGATTTCTTCTTCGAATACTTATTGTCAAACAAGTACTGAATGAAATATGGGTTTTACTTAAATCTTGTAAGTATTCATTTGTCCATGGGCACAGACACAGAAGATAACAAACAGAGATTCAAGTTATGGAAGAGACTTTCATGAGCTCCTATCGAACCGCAGTTAATAAAATAACAGAGAAAGAATTGTTCAAATATTTTAAAATACCCGAATTAAGAATTTCTCTTTCGCTTATCATTGAAGGTAAACAACAAAATTCAACTCTATCCCAATTGCATCAATATAGGTAGGCAAGACTTTAAAGTTGAATTATTCTCATCGTTTGTCTAATTCAAATACGCCTATTTAGACATCAAATGCAACACTTTATGACTGTTCTGATTAATTATATAACAAATCAAGTTATTCAAATCGCTTGGATGGAATTTATGCGTAAAATTCAGCAAGCTAAACATATTAATGAAATAGCTGCAGCTCACAATGAATATCTAGATCGAACTATGTTAAAGTATATAGTAACTTCATCCAGAATCAAAATCATAATTTTGTCCTATAATTTTCAGTTGTCTGCTCACGCCGAATGCAGCTCCTATTCTAAATGAAGTGAACCGTGTTTTAACATTAATAATACGTTTCCGTTGCCAATTGCAAACATACTCTTGGATTCTCAATGCAACTCATACAGACCCATCCGATCCAAGTGTACAAGCACTACGTACCACATTTGAAAAATATCATATCGCTGTACTTTCACTGTTCAAAGGTATTTATTATCAATTTAAAAAAAAAGCGCATTTTGTTTCTAATGATTTCTGTATCTCTAGTTTTATCAAAGCTTGTTGAAAAAGGATATAAAACATCGCTATCTGATTTACTTATACGACTTAATTATAATGGCTATTACGATCAAATCGCTCGATTTTCCACTCGATAGAATTCAATCGTAAAATATTTTTCTTAATGTGTCAGATTTTTTTTCAAATAAAAAATCTTCATTTAAAAAGACGTTCAAAAACATAAATCATATTCTATTGTTCACAAGCAGCATGAAAAAACTCCAACTATAACTACCAGGAATAAAATCATCATCGGCGATTTTGTGATCGAAGCTGTTGATCGATAGAATTTTTCGAAATCAAATTTAATATCTAATTCATTTTTAATTCGATCAATATTTTCTATTGAATTGCAAGCGCCACGTCTTCGACATGCTAATGTTATCTTATCCACTTGAGTTTTATTTTGAAGGAAAAATATTGTTTCATGTTCGTAAGAATTCGTCAGAGCTTTTCCTGATGGACACATTGCACACACACTTTTAGTGTTGGAATATTCAATAATACCCATACATTGTTGACAGCTAAGTAGATTCGTTATAGGACAATTGCTCTTATTCAATAATTGTAAACATGTACTACCATAAAAATCTGTTGTCGGCACAATTAATGTATCGAACTTTTCTATTTGTTCATTAGTGGACCACGTTGTTGAAATAAGAGCACGTTTTAAATTCTCGGCTGTATTACATGGGGTATTATTCGAGGCTTGACAGTTAAAACTAATATATTTATTTGTTATGTATTCACCAGACCATGTCGTTACTTTACGTTCTGTTTGTGTTATGACGCTCTCCAATGGGAAGTTTGGATCGGCAATGTAATGTACTTCGCTGGTGCCATCATCGAACCATGTTACACGTGCAGAACACCCATATTCGGATGGCACTATTTCGCATTCTTCGCCGATTGGCGACGGAAGATTATCAACGGTAATTATAGAGTTAAAAGTCATTCCGTTACATTCATGACATACATTTCCGAGAATGTATCTAGCGTGAACGATAAGAATTAATCCAAAACAATTGAAGAATATCATTTTTCTTTGTGATGAATTTATCTAGAATAGTATCGGTTTGAAAATAGATAACGTGACGGGTGTGTCATCTGCTTTTTATCGTAAGCGTCAGTAGAAGAGAAAAGAATGTATGTTCTATTTGACTTATGAAAGACAAACTAAGAGTTTGAATTTTTTTTTATTGAAATGAATAATCTCTAAAAATTTCCTCAGCATATAACAGACAATTTACATGATATGAAAACTTCTGCGTGTAATATATATATATATATATATGTGGTAATATGTATTAGGAGTAGCAGAGCAGAAAAACGACTTTGACTCTCTCCGAGGCATAAAACGACTGTTGTGGAAAAGGAAATATAGATATTAAGAGAGAAGAAATAGATACGATAGGAAAGTTAACCTAGAAATAGCAAGATCCAATTAGCAGGGCAATTAAATACTTTTCTCGGAGATTATCAGGTTCATTCGGAATAGATTCTTTTATAAGCGATAGTTTCTTTTCGAATATTGTACTTGCATTACCTGATGATTATGTATATATTGCGATTTTTGGATTTAAAATGACTATTATTTTTATTGTTTATTTAAAATTTTGTACTCTATTTATATAGAAAGTAAATAAGAAAAGACAACCAGCTGTCATCATTAATCAATAATCGTTCTTTGCATTTGCATAACAATCTTAAGACTTTTACTTGATGTATCTTGTTCTCTTCTGCATTGGGAGAGCCCCAATTCACTATAAATTTGGTTATTTTCGAATGTAAATATCTCGGAAACCACAAAAAATAATGCTGTAAGGTAGCTGCGAGTAGAAAAATAAAGATCAGTAATAAATCGTGATAATTCTAATCAGTACCATTGTCGGTCATCCTAAGGAAAGTATTCGTTTAATCATGATCTTCATATTTTGCACTTGTAGGTCCTATTAAAATCCTAATCTTAGATTGTGTAACAACTAACCAATGCAGTAGATTCATGATATCATCTGTCTATATAAAACTGTCTCTGCTGTTTATCTAATTACCTTGCCTTTCTCTTCTGGTTTTATTTCTATGTTGGCCTTGCATAGCTATAGCTATGTGTAAATATATATTCTGATAGTAAACCGAACCCATTAAAACTATCCTTCCTATAATTTATCCAATCTGCCATACGACATTAAAGATAAAATTGTTGCTGTATTCGTACATACGTTTGCAATATTGCTCTCCTCTCATAAAACCTTTATGTGTCTATATGATAATCCGTCGACGCCTAGATCAATTTACCGATTCTCTCTTCGTTAATGTCATCCAATTTATAAATAAACAACCTATGGTTTCTACTACTTATTATGTCTTAGACATTTGAGTTTTGATTCGCGAATTATCTTCTTGAACCTTGTTTCAGACACGTGATTGGGTGCGATTAATTGTTTGAGGCTTCACTGTATTCGAAATCGTAGAGATCAAGGTCGTGTGCAAAATGTGATCCAGACTCGTTTTTTCATCTGTTAGTTGCTGATGGGATTTTAGATTGAAAATGCGTTCTACATATTGTAGTCGAACGGCAGACAAAAATATCGTCATATGTATTTATTTCAAGTATTTCAATGTCGCTTTCTATTGTGCTTGAAATACCGACGAATTCAATACATTCGTACTTCGCAAAGAAAAGTACTGCACATAATAAAGCTACGTTATTCCTATCTGAACTCAAATATCTGTCAAACTGATTTTTCAAAGATATTACTTACATATACAAAGTAATTAATTGCTGGTAATTTAAACTAGAGTAGTCAAACAAAAAAGCTAGAAAAAACTAGTGTTTACTTCTTTTTTGATGGTTGCACGCTTTGTCGTTTCAGATTTAATACAGAATAGCCTATCTTTTTTTACTGTCTTATATTTCCAATAAACATCACACAAGTAACTTGCACGATAAGTTATATATTCTTTTAACACAAGGCAAACATCCGATAACAAAACCTGTCGTATAAGGAGCCATAAAAATGTATCTTAAACAAAAATCCATACGACATTGAGATAAAAGAAGAATAGATTTTTGTTTTAAACTCTATTTTAGCAAGAAACACAAAGGATGTTAGACAAACTGTTCCGAATCTATTCATGGAATAGAACATCTGACAGTCAGGCATTTCAATCACGTCCTAGGTAAAAGCACCAAATTCAAATAAAACTAATCCAAACATATCCGAAAGCTAGTTAGTACTATTACGTTCCATGTTGTCATTTGAAAGTTGACTTCGTTTCTCATATTCAACGTCCAAGTTCAAATCGACGAACACTATATACTGTTACCATTGTATTAGTCTTGTGTGAATGCATCTTTAATCAACGTTAGGGCAACATGCAGATGGCTTTACGTCATTCTACACCAGCAAAACGAAAATTTTCAATCATTTGCAAGGTTAATTAAACTGATATTCACATAACTCACATGATCGATCTATATGCATACTTCAGTCCGATTACAAAAGCAACTCCCTAATCTTCACTATCTACTCAAATCGTAGTATGCATTATTGGTGTACAAACAAGAAATCGTTTTTTTTTAGGAACGAGTTGAAACAATATATAATTAATATATGTATTTTTTTTTCAATAACCACAGTATTTCCCTAGAAGCGCTTCACATACACACCCACACCGCTGAGAAAAGAATTGTAAGCATTTCATTTCGTATTGTATTGGATCTAATTTGAAAAGTATCGTATTATCGTATGTGCTATTCAGAATGGATAATATGAAATTATCTTTTTAATCCATACAAACATTCTATAGCGTGCATACTTTTGTACTGTAACTTGGCAGTATTGAATGCCACTTCATACTGCTTATTTCCTTTAGGAACACTAATATGATTGGTAAAGTCTTCTGCTTGCTCATATTTTGCTTTCAAGAAACAAGCTAATTTGATACAACGAGGGATGCAGCAATTCCAATTCCAATTCTTGACTTGGAATTGGTTGAAATCGATTGGAGCTGGAATTGGAATTGGAATTAGGATTGGAATTGATCGAAATTGGTCTGAAATCGGTATAGAATTGGCTCTAAATGAGCATAGAATTAACTGAAATTGATGGTACAATTGATTATTCTTGACTAGCAAGTGCTTGAATTTCCCATAAAGAAAATGTGACGCATAAGGCCCATAGATGTCCATTACGGGTGAAAATCTGCCGCTAACGCCGTGACGGCAGCGGCAGCATCGCCATGGACATCTATGATAAAGCCTTAAATCTGAACATCGACATTTTTTTGATGAAAGTTACAACCCGAGCCACAATTAATGACATATTTGGAATCAGCGCAAAACACTGACTCGAACAGCATATATTTTAAATACTTTCGGCAACTTTTTTTTCTACCAAAAATTCACCTGGGGTACCCCTCAGGGCTCAGCCAAAAAATGAAACTAATCAGAAAGTAGCTTGGACAGCAGTAATTAACTGTGGAGCATGTAAAAAGCTTAGTAATATAGGAAAAATCACGTGCCTGAGCACTAGAAAATAGTAATTTTTCATTATTGGACTGAACCCTGAGGAGTACCCCAGGTGGCTTTTCGGTAGAAAAAAGAGTCGCTAAAAGTATTTAAAGTATACACTGTTCTAGTCAGTTTTTTGCGCTGATTCCAAATATGCTATTAATTGTGACTCGGATTGTAACTTTTATCATAAAAATCTCGAGTTTCAGATCTAAGGCCTTATGCATCCCATTTTCTTTATTTTATTTTTGGCAAATCCAAAAACTTGCTAGCCAAGAATAATCAATTGTACCGTCAATTTCAGTTAATTCTACACTCATTTAGAGTCAATTCTATACCGATTCCAGACCAATTCCGACCAATTTTAGGAATTGAATTGACTCGAATTGGTGCACCCCTAGATAAAACGACTGAATATTGGAAATGCAGTACATTCGTCTAGATATTCACTAGTGTACAGCGAAAATATTGGATGAACCAACGCTAATACTGAAGATTTCATAAATATGCTATCCATTAACTGCATAGTAGCGTCGTAACATCTTTCCGTGTAGTATGCTGGCTCATAATTGTAGACTTTGGTGCTGATTTTATGTATATAATCGTTACCAACATATGATAAGCAAGACTGACCTAAGAATGAGAAACTATTGTAAGATCTAAACTGAAAATGGAAGAACTCGACGAGCAAAGCCATAAAAGAAGTGCTATATTTACCTGTAAAAAAAAACTATTTGTCCTGTTGAGCTCTCTGGCGAATTCGATTATAATAGTATTGGAACATAACTAGCAGATTAAGTTCTTGGGAAAAAGATTAATGGTATGACTTCTTTCCATGGAAAGTTATTTTAAAAAATGATGAATGCTACGATTATGAATAAAGAGTGAAAAAGTGATCTGATGATACTTGCAACTGTAAAGTGAAACACTTACCATCAACCGGTCTTGCATAATAGAACAAAAGTGAAAGGATGAGTGATGTCATAATATCCTTACACTCGGTAACGACCTTTTAGCACATCCACATTAGGTGCATCCACATTTATATATATGTGGATACCCAAAACTGGATACGCTTAATGTGGTTACATCATATTATAGATGCACTAAGAATGGATACTCCATAAATTATTGTTGCATAGGGTATTGTGACGTAAAAGCCTTGATAGCAGGTGGAAAGGTATTATATGACATCTATGGAAAGGATAGCAATAATATAAGTTTTAAACATTTTGTTGCACTAGAAAATGTGATTGGTCCTCTCCACTAAAGGTCCATTTTATATGGTGTCAATCGTGCACGTATAATGATATTATAGTTTCTCACAATTACACGACGAATCCAATTTTTATTAATAACATGATTGGCTCTCTTCTTACCATCGAAAAATTGAAGAACTATTGGCTGCGTTTACTATTCGAAACGAAAAAAATATTTTAACGCTCGTAAACGGAATTGATTCATAAGTATTTCGTTCGTCATATGACGTCATTCGTAGCCACATTGAATTGAGAAGAGCAAATCAAATGACATAGAGAAAAAAAGGGTCTTACAGAATCATGGAGGATTTCACGTAATACTACTAAGCCTTCAAAAAAATATACTAATCAGAATATTGAATGAAAACCTAAATTTTTCAAAAAGCTCATACGTGTTTTACCATCAAGGTATTTTTTAGCAGATAATTTGAGTTCTCACACGTGATGAATAGTCCTTTTTCACACGATACATTAGTTTATTTTTATAAGGATGCTTGTTAAGTTAGTATTTCGACTTTAACTACGAGAGGAGGCCATGCGTAAGAGTGCGATGTCTGAAGTAAATTAATTGCGATCTCACTCATACATAAAATTGACCGCCAACATACATTGTCGTCGCCGCCATGCAGCGCTTTGCACAGAATCCAATGGACAAATGACTCTTAATTTACTATTGCAAATCTCAAATTTAACAAAATTTCAATGAAGTCAGAAATAATAAGCGGGAATTTATTTTGATAAAAGTTGAACGTGGGTGTGGGTTGTCTTGTATATTCAGATCCTCACACCCACAACACACAGCTGATTGCAGCAAAGGAAAAATTCACATGACTCATGGGCTATGTCGTAATTCATCGTAATTTCGAAATATATGTTTTCGAATTTTTATCATTTACAGTCATCGTTTCTGAAGATAGTATATCAACGTAAGATTGCCTGTCGCAAGTGCGAGAATTCGATCGCCTTCTATTTTATGGTTAAGTTTTCAAAGATAAATCACTTCATTTTGTATAGCCGAAGATTTTAGAGAAGGTATGAAAAGCTACATGTATAAATAGACAAAAGTGAGCATAAGCAATCTTACAATATTTAACGGAATTATTTTGCAAACTAATAAACTCATACAATAAATATCCTCTTGTTTCAAAATCAGAGATCCTGCTACTACAGAAGATGATTTAATTCACACAACTTCATACATGTTCTTATTTGTGTTTTGTATAAAATCGTGAATGTATTAGTCGAGAACAAAAATGAACTTTTGAGAATATAATCCCTATTACGAAGCTGACCAATTTATGCATATTCGCCAGATTCAGAACTACCTGTTCTTACCTTTTCTACCGTTGCATGATATTTTCTGTTCTAGTAATTGATCTTGCAGTCAAATTCAAATAGAATATCTAATGGCCAAAACAAATGCACAAAGTAAGAAAGAGAAATTACCTTCTCAGCAGACCATGTTGCTTGATATCCCACCGCGATTGCAGTGGGACAATGGAAATGGGTATTGCGGTGAAACAGCTCTTCAGTCTATCGGTAAGTTATCACCCAAATTCGATTGTAATTTATTATTGGCTGCACTCACATATCAACAAAGGCTAGATTCTAAGTCTTTGCAATCCCCGATTATAGAGATGTGGTTGCACAATCGAATTTTCGTGGCAAGTCTGCGAATATCCCTAAAGCGCTCGTTTGTCTGACTTTGCTAAGGCGGAGTTTTTTTTCAAGAGTATAACATTCAAATAATCTGTGATTCACAACATACAATATGTAGGTCTTTTCTATGGTGCTTGGCTTTCGCAAGGTCTGATTCGTGACATCAACAAAGGTGAATTTCTTCTGCAGCAATTATCACCTGACGATCGACGCGATCCAATTCGCACTATTGCTCGTTTTCATTTTACGTACAATGAATGGGACTGGATGAATTCTCCTCAGCCACAATTTCGGTACTTCTGTCGTTGGATGAAACGATCTATTTTGCAAAGACACCCCGTCATGTTCGGTATCTTTCTTCCGGATATGGACTCCGAAGATTATGATCATATTGTTCCAGCTGTCGGTATTCGATACAAAAATAGGAATGAATATGACCCAGATGATACTATAATCTATTACGATCTCTATGTTACCAGGAAATTTGAAGGGTCTTTAAGTGAAGATGAGATGGGCTCAACGAGAAAAACGATTTCTCGACAGAAGAACGCCTGCGACGGACGCATACCATTAGAAGTAAGTATTGTTTTCTCCAAGCGTGAGGTAGATATATTTTACATTTGCATTCATCTTTGTAAGAAGAAGAAAACAGGTCACATTTCGAGCACACTAAACACATACCTATATATAAATGAGATAGAATCCATTTCTTCTTATATTCTCTTGAAACTGAATCATCTTGTACACTTTAAAGGTTACTTATGGTATTGCGATTACGGGGATTGTCGACGAAGATCGAGTAACAGTTCCTGTTCGTCTAGCAGTGTCGAAATGGGATGAACCCAATCTGGCGTTCAATGAAGATCCAATAGAGATGGATGGTATAGTTACAGTGTACAACTTGAACATTGGAAATACTTATGTTCTTCTTCGTTATTCGTCCTACAAGAACGTTCCAACGAAAGGAGATGCCGATGCTTTTATAAAATCTCTTCATGATTTTAAGCATGAATTTATCGCTGATAACACGAGCTATATTTACGAAGATCCTGAGAAAATACCATCAAAGGGATCTGTTTATTATCGGTGTGTTTTAAAACCGGATGAATGTATGAGCACACGCTGAATGTATTCTGTTTAAGATTGCGTGTTAATTGCATGACGTTTGTGCAACAAAATTTCGTTCTATGAATCATCGATTCTGATCAGGATTGCCACCTCTTCCGCTTTTTCGTATAAAACATGTTGCATATCAAACATACGTACAGAATAATATTTTGATATTATTGGATCAATTCGTATTGTTTACAAATACCGTGAACCCTCATTTTATATGTTTTGAAACTTTGATGAAATAAAAAGAAATACAATAAATATGAAAAAATACCTAATATTCTCAGAAGCATTACAAATATGCAACAATATAAGCTTCCGCTTTTTAGAGTTCATCAGGTGACAACCCTGATTCTGATCGAAACTTCTTCTAGAAATCTCAAAGAAAGACTGCTATAAAAAGACTTTCAATTTTCTTAATACGGTGCCAGTAATGGAAAATGTATGAATACATATCACAGTTGTTGGATATTTCGATGAATAAAGAACTACAAAAATTTCCATTTTTTCTGTTCTATGATTGATTTTTTGTCAGATAAGACAGTAATTATTATATAGAACTCAAGGCTTAAGTTCTTGCTGAACTAGACTAATCCAATAGCCAACACCAAAAGGAATACTTTCATCATTAAAAATATAGGTTGGCGAATGTAATGCGCCACCAGCTATCCCATTACCCATTCACGTGTAAGCACCAGGTTTTTTCTCAGAAACTAAGCAAAAACTTCTCCAGATGTGAATGGTGTTGCATTTGCATTGACGTGTTCTTTGCCGACCAATGATTCAGCTGCTGTGACGAGTCGTGCTGTTTCTTCATCATGATTAACAAGTGCTGCACCCCAATCGATTATATTCTATTTGAACCGTACAGCCGAAACTTTGAGCGAAACCATGAACAAGTTCTTTGATTCGCCGTTCGATTATATCACGAACTAATTTTGTAAAACTTCTAGTAATGCCACCAATACGAATTTCTGATGGCATAACATTAAGTGAATTAAAGGAGCCTCCTTGAATTGCACCAACGCTAATTACAGCTGCATTATTTGGTGATATATTTCGACTTACGATAGTTTGTAGTGCTAAAATAAATTGAGCTTGTAAAACAGTAACATCCATCGCTAAGTGTGAATACGCGCCTCCATGTCCATCGGTACCTTGAAATGTCACAAGAAAACGATCAGATGCAGCCATCATCGGACTAAATCGTATATTAAATGTCCCGATAGGTTTACCTGATGAATTATGCAGTCCATCGATAACATCGAATGGGAATCGTTCAAATAATTGATCGTTCATCATCGCGACAGCGCCTTCGAGTTTTTCTTCACCAGGTTGAAAGATGAAATAAACCGTACCAAAAAATGAATTACGATGATTGCTTAAATACTTTGCCGCATCAAGTAGCATTGCAGTATGTCCATCATGTCCGTAAGCATGCATGACTTCTGGTACTGTAGAAGTATAGGAAACATTACTTTCTTCAACTAACTTTAGAGTATCCATATCAGCGCGTAATGCAATCAAACGATCACCTGGGGGTACACTTTCCAATGTACCAACTTCCTCGGTGACAATAAATTCATATTGTTTGAGTTTTCTAGCGACGAGCTTTGATGTGCGTGCTTCTTGCATAGATAATTCTGGATTGGCATGAATATCATGACGAATTGCAATTAATTCTTGTTGCATTTCTTGCAAATCCATAGCTAGACGTTTATCCATTGATCGTTCAAATGATATGATACTCAATAATCTAAAATACAACTAGATGCTACTCATTACTTTATTCGTATATGAGCCGTTGTATTAATCATTAGAGAGTAATTTTGTGAAAAAGCTCACAGAAACACTTTTTCTCTTAAATAAACCTTCATCAAGCACTGACACTATGATACTCACCTATCTAGAGCATATCACAATACTAAAAGAAGATCCATGTAAATAAACAATTTCGACTCTTTGATTACAAAAAACAAAAGCAATCAATTTATGTCGATTGGTTTCTTTTCATTATAAACGTTTTATTGAATAATAATATTTATCTCTGATATAATGCTCTTAAAAGATTGATCTCGTTCATTTGATACTTTAAATAGACCAACAGTTGTAACCTTTTTGTTTCCCACAACAAAAAAAAACAATTTACTTTAGAAAAACTTTTCACTGATAAATGTTAACAAGATCGTTTCGGGATCCGGACATTGAGGTTCTAGAAAATAAAGATTTTTCCATTCTTAAATTGTTCATTGAACTAAAAATCAGCGTATGGTTTTATTAGAAAAATATGATCAATTCATGAAGACAATAAAGTGAACAACGTCGTAAATAAAAATGCAAAGGTTAATTTCATTGTCGATGCAGTCGAGCGATAAAATTTCATGAAATCTAATTGTGTCGGTAACTTTCGTCGAATACGTTCGATATTCTCTAATGAATTACAGTTATTACGTCCTTGACAAACAATTTTTATTCGTTCCGATTGCGATTTCTCTTTCAACAAGAATGTTGTTTCAAAAGAAAAAAAATTTCTTGTATGTCTTTTAGGTCTACATGTTGAACAAACATCCAATTGCTCAGAATAGTGGCCAGTAATCATACACTGTCGGCAATTAGTCCAATTAGTAGTCGAACAACTTGTTGCATTTGATAATTGGAAACAGGAGCTACCATCGAAATCTTGCGTCGGAGCAATCAAAGCATTAAATTGCTCTATTTGCTCATCTGTAGGAAATTCTATTGCATTGATTGCACGTTGCAAATCAGCAATTGTATTACAAGCTGTCGTTTTCGATTTACAACTATAATAAATAGATCTACGAGTCGAGTAATTGCCGGTGTCAAAATCGACTTGATGTTCCGTAATTGTTAATATACTACCGTAGGGTAGCGATGGCTTTATATCATAATATACTTCAGTTGTACCGTCTGCAAGCCAATCAATATGTATCGAGCAGCCATAAGTAGTTCGTATTACATTACAATCGTCTTCAGTTGCAACCGGAAGATCGTCAATTGTAATGAGATGATTGAAAGTTTTCGCATTGCAATGATGACATTGAGATGTCCAAACGCACGGTATTTGATAAGTCAATAATAGAAAAATAGAATAGCTGAATGTCATTGGTTTGAATACGCCGAAATAAGTGTAAGAAAGCGCACCTGAAATTCGCTTTTATTGTTTGAACCAGCCACTGATTAATCGCATAACTTTATCTCATATACGCAGTGTCTTCATAGAAATCAAGTAGTTCTTGTAGAAAACAATACTATGCGAGAGAAAAAAAATCTCAAAGTATATGTATAAGATCTATCATACCAAGATAGAAATGTTGTCTATAGAATAAACAGAAAAAATAAGCCTTCGCTTTTTTCCTATTCTCGTTAATAACCATATTATTTGTTTACGACCTAGCCATGCAACAGAATCAGACACATGACAGCATTTTCCACAAGTAATTCAGCATCTAATACATAATGTATATCATTGGCGATTTATCACAGTGAAATCAAGCAACACTGAAATTAGAATATTTCGTTCGGTGTTTGAATATTCTTCGAATATCGTGTTCAGGTTTACAAAAAGCATTTAGAATGAGTAGTAAACCGATATAAATTTCATGAAAAATGAGAGCAATTACTCTCTACTGTATTTATTACGCTGTTTGGAGTTTATTCGAAAGAAACGTAACGGACAACATCCTGCCTAAAGCATGATATTCATTGTATTTGTAGTTGTTAAGAAAAGAGAAACAATAGATGATATACAACAAGATACGGATAGATTTCGACGTATCAAGTGTATGAGTGTATATATATATAAGAATGAAAATATTTGTTCAGCGATTTTCAAATTACCAATAGATTGAATTTCATTGCGAAAAACATATTTATGATGTGCGCTGCATGAAATTCACGTCAATAAGTACCAATGATGAAAAGCATCATGTCTATTGACAATCACGCTATTACCGCCATCTGGCATCAATATAAGTTGAAAATAGTACGCGGATAAAAGGCTATATGCATGAGGAAAAAAATTCATACAAATCAAAATGAAGTTCTCTCTACTCATCGGCCTTGTTGATAGTAGAAACACAGAACTCTGGCCGAGTGTAAATATATTGCTTCGAAAAATATTTACCTTACAAAGATGCATGTGTTTTGAGTTATATTCCCAACGAAGAACATTTCTATGAGTAATTGATAGGATACATGTAGGATGACAATCAAATAGAATGCTTATAAATCAATTCAAATATTATTTTCCATGAATCATCACCACTGATTGAACCGATAAAAACGCTTTCGTGACAGAAATATGTTGAATCATGATTTCCAACGAAAATCTCTTTACAAAAGAATATCGAAAGTCCTGGATAACAGCTAGCATAGTTCTTGTGCTTTAAAATATATTTACTGTGAAGAGAATAACAATTTTTTTACGATCATCTTGAATCAATAGCTCGACTTTTTGCTTTATTGTCATGTGCCATTTTTCTCACATCGAGGCCAATTTTATTCCGCTTTGCATATAAGAAGGGAAAAAATATGATTAGACGCGTTCGATTCACGTTTTATAAATTATATTGAAAAGATCAAGAGAAAACTGATTTTTTTTTTCTTATTTTAATAGATGTGTAAATATTACACACTTGTATCTCTAGTTTGAATAAGCATTCTTCATTTATCATTTCAAATAAAAACAGGTATGTCAATGTATTTTCAATCGACTTTTGATTTATAGTTTCTGCTTGAAGAAAAATATTACTTGCATTTAAAACTCTAGAATGATTCAAAATAGTACAATAACTGTTGTTGAAACAACAGCAACAACAATATCAACAGCAGTAGCCACAGCCGGTTATGATAACACTGGCGCTATGATATATATTATCATTGTGCTTCTATGGTATTCCATTGGTATTATATTTATGTTAGGAATGCAAATGAAAGCACGATCGGAAATTATCGAAGAAGCAGCAAGACGTCGAACGAAAAAACTCATTCGAAATTTAAGAGATCATACAAACACAAAGGAAATATTAGGTAAATTCATTAGATTAAGGTTTCTCACAGTCGATTAGATCTCTTCGTAAAAGACAAATAATATGCTGTTTGTTACATCTATAACAGCCATGAGGTATTTTTGACTAAACGAGAGATGCAGAAAATATTATCAGGTGTCTCATCGTAAATAGCAATACAATAAAAAAGAAAGGTTCTTGCTTCGATTCACTTGAATAGACTGTTGTTTTCTTCCATCGTATACTATCTAAGAAATGAATACAATGAAAGCTAGAGGTAAAAATCATAATTGAAGCCCTTAACAAGAAAATGTGCTTCAGTACGTTATTATCTTCGATAAAAGCTGCAAATGGTCTATAGAATGTTTCTTAAAATGTATCAACCAATCAGATTGAACCGATACAGGTATAGGACTATTTATCAGTAGGATATGAATCGTCATCATTTGAAACTTTCAGACATGCAAATAGTAATTATCGTGGACTCACATCCTTCATGTTGATTTATTTAGAAGAATTAGCCGATAAACAAAAACGAGCTCGCCTATGGGAAATTTATTTGGGCACAAAGGATGAAAGAAAAAGTAAATTAACTGATGCTGAAACAGTTCGCATTCGTCATATTGAAAAGCAACTAGCAACTCTAAAACGTAATCGACGACTAACAAACGAAGCATTATTTGCATCAGACACTGAAAAAGACTATTTTCTTAGCCGCACAGCCGCTCGGCAAATG
This sequence comes from Rotaria socialis, assembly GCA_905331475.1. Lineage (NCBI taxonomy): Eukaryota > Metazoa > Rotifera > Eurotatoria > Philodinida > Philodinidae > Rotaria > Rotaria socialis. The sequence continues at coordinate 88,524 of CAJNYU010003930.1, read as the reverse complement.
ACTGCAAAGCTGTCGACTATTGAAGAACCTTCGTTACCTCGACGTCGTTCATCTTTTGATCCGCAAACACTGGAACGCTGGAAAGCTCTTGAGAATCAATCGAAATCTCACGAGCAAATGCCATGGAATACACGTAAACTAGTCATTCGACGATATTTTCGACGTCTGACTGGAAGACCTTCATCAACAACACGCCAAGATTCGGAGACAACAACAGAAAATTTATTATCATTTGCAAATCAAATCACTACACTCGCAAGACCTCTTACAGAAATCAATCTTGATGAAATATCCTCATCCGATGAACGACAAAATCCATATTTAACCTATTTTTATAAGCCAACAAGTCGCCCAAGTATATTAGCAACACAATTTTTTCCAGCTTCATCTGAGCCTTCAATTACATAAAATATTTCATATTCTCTTCGCTCTTTTTCTTTTCAAACAAAAAAAAACCAACCGCAGCTCATAAAAGCATAGAGAATAAGAAAACAAATTGTAAATATCAATAAATATTACCTTCAGTACACAGTGAAAAAAAGAAAGGGCAGTGCTTGTGATTCACCATGAGATTTAAATAGTATCACTATCGTAGATGTTTTCATAACATTTGTCTCACAACTCTGATAACGCTGGAGTTTGACAAGCGAAAAGCAATCCATTGGTTCTGCTATACTAACTAATTATCTCAATTTGCCTAGTCTAATCTATATGTTCAGCAACAAAATCCCAATGAAATAACAGTTATGGCAGGACAGTATCAAATTTTTTTCTTCATTTTTCCTCGAAAAAATACAACAAAATAAAGCGTCTTTTCAGATAATTTTCATTAAAAAAATAGCGTTTAATGTTCGGTATTATTTTCTTGTTTTTGCGTTCAACGGCAATGTTTTATTCGACGGAGCATCAGTTTTTATGGGTGCCAATAGCATTGGCAGTAGTTCACCAGCAGGACCTTCGAAATAAAAACTAGAAAGAGAAAGTGAAAATATGAAAAGAAAAGTGAAAAAACAACTCACGTCGAGGTAGAAGTAGCAGGAGTCTTTTCAATATTCACTTCAACTACAGGAACCTTTCGCTGTGCGACTATCGAAGCATAACCTGCGGCTGGATAGACGATACCTGATGTGCCCACCTTTAATTAATTCTGTAGAAATGAGTCAAAGAGATAAAACAAATAGCAGTTAACATACAACTAAAAATAGATCACATTGTGTGATTTCTTCATTAATCTTTTTCAGAACATCCGGCCAAAGACATTCCTCGAACCAGACAACATGAGGACGAACGAGAGATCCACATTGACGACAACTAGGTAGATCTTTCAACGGAATATCAGAACCAGTCTCATTGGGCAATCTAAACTTTTTTCATAGAAATCAACACAATGACTGTAAAAGAAAACAAGAAATAGGTTTACCCTCGATTTCGTAGTGCTTCACAAATCGGACTATCATTATTCTCTTCAATGAACCCACATGATGTACATCGTACTGTAAAAAGATTTCCTAAGAAAAACACTCGCATCATAAAAATCAGTCATTCAAATGTTCACTAACCATGTATTTCTAGGAGATTACGAGAACCTGCTCGTCGATGAAGTCCTGATCGATGCCAAAAGAAAATAGAAATCGATGCTTCTCTCAAGAACAAATGGCAAACCGTCAATATTTTGTGTTAGGATAAAAAAGTGTTTTCCTTCTTTCTCAAAGCGTTCTTCAGCTTCGACCAATGCTAAATGTCCCTAAAAGAAATTATTTACAAACAACCAAATTTCGAATCTGAATACTTTGTTGGGTTCTTTTGTTCGAACAAGTTCTCGTCGATAATGGTAGAATTCCCAAACGAGTGACGTTGACCGAGCGAAAGCACTTGGTGTCGCCAAATCCTAGAAATTCAAAGCAATCCATAGAACAGTATTATTTCGGATAAAAATAAAAACAAACCGTTGCATTGAATTGTCGCCAGAGACCACCCTCCCCTCGAAATGTTGGAACACCAGATTCTGCAGAAATTCCTGCACCTGTCAAGACCAATATTGAACGTGCTTTAGATAACAATTCACGAAATTCAGCGATTTTCGGATCCGTCTGCTTAGAAAAATAAATATTTTCAGAACATATCAATCAATGAAATTTCAATATCATACCGTATTCGTAGCCATACTTTAATTGAATCTAAAAGTAAGAAAATATGATGTTAGAGTAGAATGAAATTCAATGACAAGCATTCTCGAATATTGCAAGAAAACGTAATATTGTATGACTGCATTTGGCTCAAACAAGATTAGTCAATGAATAAGCCCTTCCTTTTGCATACGATGTTGTAAGCGTCTAGTAGATTTATTTACTTTCTGATAGGAAGACAACGCGTTTTTATGGACGGTATGCGTCACACACAAACAACCATCAAAATGAATGTGGTGCATAAAATCTTTTCTGTACTTTATGACTCAAAAAACTGGTGAGGCTGCACGATATTTATGTGAGTAAACGTTTTCTTCCTAGTCGGATAGGGCATGAAAAAACCAATAGCAAAACGACGTGCTGGTAGTACAATAGACCGTTTTTTCCTATCGTCGAAAAAGATGTGAAATGATGGTGTTATATTTTCTATGCTTTTATAAATGTAAATTTTTACACTACTGCTGTTTGAAAGTAAGAAACAAAAACTAAGCACATGGGGTTGCATGCAACTTGTTTTTATGTCATCTTTTTCGTAGAGTCTGGTACAAGGGGGAAAGTGCTGGCTCCAAGCACCAAAATTTACTACAAAGTGCTGAAGGTGCTAAAGATGTTAGTAGTTGTTGAAAAGCTACAGAAAAATAAAGGAGTAGTATACGACAGGATGGCTTAATTCTCTGTTAAACTCATTGTTTTTCAACAATCATGTTGAATACACTAATTCCATAATCAAATCAGAGGTGTGCCAAATTAGAAACCTGACCACTAAAAAACCTGCACTTAATGTTATTAACTTAAGAGTCATCATTGAATTCCGATTATTTTCCAGGAGTTTACTGTGTATTTTATGAAAAATCAATTTTTAACATCTGGGGTACCTACCCCTCAAGGATCGAAAAAACGTTTTATTCTAATTTTAGTGCGAGTTGTTATATTTCGATAAAGTTAAGTTTCCTGATCACAAATATCATCTTAGATTTTAAAATTCATTGGCTACTAAGAAAGATATGAAGCACTCTCGGGAAGACTTAAAAATAGCTATTGACCCAAAGGTCCATGAATATTCGTTTTATACTGTTTGAAAATAGACCCCTTCGATACAGAATGTTTTTGCCTATCAGAGTATATAAGAACGGCTTAAATATTCAAGTTTTGTTTTATCGATAAATGCTCAATACTGCCCCGATTGCGTCATGCAGTTAGAAATAATGCTATTCTCAATTTTATAAAGTGTAGTTTTTCGAAGTTAACCAGGAAGATTTTCTTACCGAATACGTAATTGAATGTGCTCTTTCTAATAAAACTCCTTGTAATGTGAAACGTTTTCGCTGCAATACTAGTGTTGGAATCGAATTTTTGCCATTGCTTGACTGATACTTGATAGTTTCAAACAGAATAATTCCTTTGCGACTGAATATAAATATTATATTTGTTTTAAGCACAAAGTCTAATTCGATTTAATTATTTCTACCACTTTTGTTTTCGGTCAGATTTTCACCCCTGGTCCTCGTCATGGATAACGAAAAACAAACTAACCCCAAAAGCCATGTTGACAATGTGAAAAGTTTCCAAACTTTGGGAATGATGTTTGAGATAAAGTAGATCAATTAATAATCAATCAAATAGTTTTTTTGAATAAAATATTTTGTTTTCATATTATGGGCCTCAGTGGCTCAGCCGCCATTGATTGAAAAAGATGTGAAATGATGGTGTAATACTTTCTACAGTTTTTCAAATGCAAATTTTTACAATACTGTTTTTCGAAAGTAAGAAACAGCAATAATGTACATAGAATTGTGTTCAACCAGTATTGATGACATCTTTTCTGTGCCAGTATTGTAGTGAAAATTTATTGTTCCTCAAGTGATTGACGTTAGAAGTAAAACATTGTATCAATTTTTTTCTGTGAGATCTGTACTGAAAAATGAGTTGACAGTTCGGGGTATTTCACTGAAACAACAATTGAAAAAATCAATATCAAGAATATGAATTTAGTATGTTTACTCAACGCTGTTCATAAAATTCTTTTAATTAACCTCAATATTCATTCAAACCTTGTCACCGATAGAGGGCTAAATAAACCTTAAATAAGTGGCAAAGTCAATATATTGTATTCAGTTGAGATTTCATTAGGATTTTCAAAGCATGTAATTTAATTTTCGAAAGCACTTCACTGTATATATGCGTATGCGAAAAATTGCTGAGTATCTGTTATTCGACGGAAGGATACCCGTAATATCGTTGAATAATATTCACTTAGCAAGACGTCAACATGGTTGCGGTTCTATTTCTGTCAAGTTTGTATTGTATTCTCGCCAGATGTGAAAGTATTTTAGTTTTTGATAAACAATTCAGTCGTATCTCTAAGAACGGTTGAAATCTGATTTTGAAATACAACTCGAAGAAAGATTACTCAGATGAAAATTTCAGTGGAACTGAATTGAAGGTCACTAATAACGAATCGGTAGAAAACAATTAGGAAATCTCTAAACTATTTCGAACCGCTTTCAAGGTATCACTTACATTCTATTCTTTCCAAGTAGGATGCATAGAAAATATTATATCGTGTTTTTATGAGTTATTTAAGCTTAATCTGTAGTGAAACAGGAATCAAATCATATTCGCTGCTTTTCTTCCAAATTAATCCACATTGACGTTGACAAGTATTAATAAGAATGTTGTAGTTTTTATTCTCAAAATTAACAATGTCACGAGATAAGAAAAGAAAATCATCGTTATTGTACTTTATCAACATATCTTCTACTAGCATTGCATTTTAACCAGAGTCTAGAATCTAGACTCAATATCGATCATGTTTTTACAACCAGTCAATTTAGAGAAGTTAAAGTAGAATTCCTAGTTGTATAAAATTCTCTCTTGTTTTTGTCAAATGAACTTCGATTTTTATATAAGAATACAGATCAATCATTACGTCATCGTGAAATTTAAAGTGTTTTATGTTGTGAATTAATTTTTTCCTACGATCGTTTGTTCTTCTCTTTTTCAAGTCGGGATTCCAGTTCTCGAATTCGAATATCTTTAGCTCGCAGCTGCTTTTCGTGCAGTTTTGTTTTTTCCCGGAGCAATTTTTCATACAGTTTTACTTTTTCTCGCAGTGCAGTGAGTTCGTCGTCTTTGATACGTAATGCTTCTTTACAAGGCGCCAAAGATGGATCAAGAGAATCGCCATTACGGTTAGAATATATATTACTGGATCCATTTGCACCTTTAATACCAGTCAAATTGAGAGCTGTAATACCAGATTTATTGGGACCATTAACGATCGAGTGATTCATACCGTTAGTGACAGAGTAATTGGCACCATTAATGCCAGACTGGTTGGCACCATTAATGCCAGGTAGAATAGCACCTTGTCTTGCTGTCGTTTGAAGTTGTGGTAAACGATTTTGTCCGCCAATGTACGAACGTCCTGAATTCGATTGTTGATGTGATGCTTGTCGAGCACGCATTAGATGTCCCTGAATTGTTTCTCGTAATTGTAGAAGAAACAATTCAGCAGCACGATGAACTCCATTGGTAATATCAACCGTAATCATCTGAGGTAGCTGCAAACCTATCTTCGGTAGTACTTCGGTCCTTAAATAATGCCAATTACCCGTACGTTGGGACATATTTCGAGGTACATGAATTTTCGCCAAATCGATTAATTGCGGAAAAAAATTATAGATAATATCAGCAGCTAGAACACCATCAGCAAAGTCTTCTCCTACGTCCCACACTGCTCGCGAGAGCGGAACTGTGGCAAGCCACGACAATAGATCGTCGTGGATTTCTGAATGATTATGATAAATGTGATATTGGTATTGGTTTAATGCAAAGCTTCTAATATCTAACATCTTTTAGGACTGTATTTCGTTCGCAACGAGAGGAAGAAAAGAGAGAGAGAGAGAGAGAAAGAAAAAAAGGTATCAACAATAACAACAATTGAAAGTATGAAAAAATAACAAAATCGACACCATCACGACCATTGCTTCGACTTTTAACAATGATTTTAAGTGAAACAATTTGAGAATTTTCATTGGTCACCTTTGTAGAAACAAAAACAATAATCCTCCCGACGAATTTTATTTTCTAAACGCTATTTTTCTAGCTGGAAGACATTCATGTGACTTGAAAAGAGAAACCGTTCATTTCTTTTCTAGGCTTCAGTAAAACAACAAACCGGTAATAATACATCCTTGGGCATGCAACAATTACAATCGCTGTTTTGATTAAATAAGAAAACTAACACTGCATGATGAAAGTGTTTAAAAAGGCTTCGTGCGAAGAGAAAAGGTGTCTATGATATACATTGTTTTCTCGAAGTCGATGTTGGACAACCGCAGCTAACAGTAATCTACAGGATCTGAATTGAAAGATTAGAATAGCAGGAAAACCTATAATTTTTTTCTAGTAAATATTTATTCAAGTGAATTTGACGTCCCATAAGTATCGAGTAAACGTTGACGTTTATTTTATTTTCACTCAAAATGAAAAACGACTTCGCTAAAAAATAAATAAAACTGTTTTGATTTACATATTATTCTCTATCAAACTATCATTTGCTTACAACTTGAATTTTGTAAATTATTTTTGAAAGCTGCCGAAATGTTTTTGAATCAGCTATTCTGATACATTCGTTTTTGGTATTATATCAGCAAGGCTGATTCAAAATTTAAGAGATCATAAAAAGAAAATACTGCGCACGTATTTGATAACAAAGATTAAATCTCCTCGTTTTTGTACGTAAACGAGAGCAACAGACAACATTATCCGATGTGTATCATCAGTGGGACTTTAAATCCACGATCCGATATACTTGAATTAACTACTGTTTTGCTCATGTGTTGTCAAGCAAGAACGTCACCTATGAAACGCTTCCGAAACGATTGTCAAACAAGAAAGTAAATGAATTAAGCCTGAACTTAATCGTCTTGCACGACGACCTTCATCGGCAATATACATCAAGATGTTGATAGAATAGGAGATAATTTACTATCATCTGCAAATCAAATTAATATACTTGGACGACTTCGTACAGAACTGAATCTAGATTATGTATCCACATCTGATCGATGGATAAAATCGACGCATAACCAAATCTTACAAGCCAACGAGTCATCCTCGGAACATTGAAAATCTTCCATTTTCTTTTTCATATTCTCTTCTCTTTTACAAAATCAAACAAAAAAAAGTCTCAACAAAAAAATGCAGCTCATAAATGGACGGAGAATAAGAAAAAAAACAAAAACAAAATACATATACCAATAAATGTTGCCTTACATACACTATACAAAAAAAGAAAAGAAAAGAAAAGAAAAGAAAAAAGAAAGGACAGCGTTTGTGATTCAACATGAGATTCAAATATTATCACTGTCGTAGACGTTTCAAGTGATTATCATTATCGATATTCTCATCAATTGTTCGTTTTAATAACATCTGTTGTTGATTATTAAGAGCAGAAAGAACTTTTTGTTTATCATTGTTTGATGATGAATCATCATGTGAATCACATGCTGATTGTCAAAGAGCTTTGCCTGGTCTTTTAAAGGAGAACAAAATAAAAACTCGTGTGATTTTTTTTCTTACATTATTTTTACAATTACAAAAAAGACACTTACAGAGCAAATGACATATTTTTAAAATCATGCTCAGGAATTCCAGTTAAAAATAATGTTGAACATCCGCCGTTCATTTGTCCATTGGCAACAGCAACGGCTTGATTTGATTGTTGTAATTGAGTCATAGCTGCGGTTCCGTGCATTGGATGGCCCATTCCCTATGGAATAAACAAAAAACAAAAAAAAAGAATTAAAACCAAACTTCTCGCTATTATTATATTTCCAAACGCATAAATCTATGTCATAAACTGGTGTGCCAAGCAAAATTGTGAGTAATTTGTTTATATTGCGCGCGCTTACTATCGAAGACAATATCGTTTTCACGCATGATAGTGGGTGAAAAATAAGTTTTGAATGCTCATTTTATTAGTGTATATTAATAGATATTATTGTTCATATTGAAATATGATTTGAAGAAAAGAAACAAAAAAACACATTGTTGCATCCATTTTGACACAATTTGTGGTAGTGGTTGTTGTGATCGATTAGCTAATATCGATACTTACACTAAATAATAATGGCTAGCATCTCAAGAACTTAAAGAATACAATGTTTCGCTATGAATTTTTTGTTTCAAGATTAAAGAAGAAAGAAAAACTTCGATCACCTACCATTGGTGGACCGTGTAGAGCTGTGTGTAACAACGCCTGATGATGAAGACCAGCGGAAGCTAAATCGAAAGCTAATGGTTGTCCCCATGATTCAGTTGGGAAGAAAGCGGTGCCAAGCTCTTCTGAAGAAATAATCGGATTACGAATTGAAATGTTTCCTTATGTGAGACACTTACGAGGAATTTGAATGTATTGTTGAGTGGCATTTGCTAATGGACTTTGTGTTGAATGTTTAGGTTTTTGTACTTTTGTATTTGATTTAGCAAATTCAAGTCGAAGTGTTGCTGGAAGATCAGGATCAAAACGAACGCCCTAATAAATAGTTTTTGTTTCTTATGTAAAAGAAGAAGAAAAAACAATAAATTTACTGTTAATTCTTGTTTAGCAGTTTCAGCGTCAACACGACTGGCAAACGTGACAAAGCCGACAGGTGATAAATTTTTACCATTCTTATTCGTTACTTTAAGTAAACTTCCTTCATAACCCTATGCATGAAAAATGAGCAAAGTTAGACTTGTCGCATCCAATTATCTATTTAATCATTCAACAGAATGATTTTCTAATGACTATAGTACGTTAGTTTATCTATGTTTCAAAAGCTTACTTTGAATCCACGAAAGAGAAGGTAAAGTTCGCGTGGTTTAGCGTCCATTGGCAAACCAGATACAAATAAAGTTCGAACCTAAAAATAGATCATAATGATAAATATTCCGGAACGAACAAGAAATCTGTTGTATTCTAGTGTCAAGACGCAAACGCACACTTACCGGTCGTCGATATACTACATGCATTTTTTCACTATTTAAATGGTATATTTTTTTGTTAATACTAATCGATATACTCTCAGTTTCAACAGATTTGTCATGTGCCATCTCGTGTGAATTCTATATGTGCCTGTATATGACAATCAAGAAGATGATGAAACTGCCGTTATGGTTTTGATCAGTAGCGTGAAAGACAGCAGAAGGAAGTGAGTGACGCACTTGAAGTGAACAGTTCTTATCAGCACAGAAATGAAGAGCAATGATGCAAAGGATGAAGACAAGTAATAACGACAAAGAGAGAGAGAGAGAGAGAGAGAGAGGGAAAAAAAGAAATATATTGTTTATATAATTGATAATAATATGAATCAGGAAAAATGTTAGTCTATGTTACATATGGGCGTTGAGTGCGTCGATCTACATATGCTCTATTCGAGTAGTTGATGAGTGAGAGAAAAATAAAAAATAAATATTTCTTTATTTTTTTTTGCTGTTTTAACAAGATTCACCTCTAGCTTATAAGGCTATCACAATGGCATTTCCATTTATATAGACATAATTTAAAAGGCTTTTTTTTATGGCAACAAGAATAATAACAACATTGAAGAAATCTTCGTTCGAACTAATTGAATTTCTTGGATTAATGCTTGAGAACAAAGCAGACGATGATGACATTTTTTTTAAAATTCAAACATGAAAATATAATCAAAATTGTTAATTATCAATACAAGAATTAATTTTTCTTGTCCGAAAAAAAAATAAAATCTTTCTTTTATTATTAGCATAACTAATCATTTCGAAATTGGGTAAAAATACAAAGTCTTTTCTATATTTGATAGCAAACAATAATCTATTGCTGCTTATTTATCTTAATGATTATTGAGGAAGTATTTTTCTCAATCTCAAGATAAGAAATGATATTTGCCAGATTCCTTTCTCTTGCAATAGTTGAAGTGCAGAACACACACACGCAAAAAAAACAAAGCAGTGAAAGACAACAAGAGAAATCCGTAGAGATTTTTTTTCATAATAGAAGATCTTCGAAGAAAAAGTTTACAGTTTTTATTCAAGTGCTGATTGTGTGTATTTAGGTGATGCTAGTGCATAAGCTTCATTCACTAAAAAAATGTGCTGTATGAGTTATATATGTGAACAGTGCTTCGAATATATTTTTTCGGTTTAAAAATTCCAATTTCTTACTTACTTCATTTATTTCATCGGTAGAACTTTTCATTGTGTAACAATGACTATAACAACAGAGCGTACATATATATATATATATATATATTTGTGTGTGTGTATATTAAAGAAATAATTGGTAGTGATCTAATAAATTAAACTCATACTATTCTTTTTCTATAGGTACCTCTTCACTCAAGATTAGAACGATGATGAATAATTATTTGCAAAGAAAAACGAAGATGATACTAAATATTTGCAATCGGTATTGATCGATCGTTGGCCGCTAGAATCGTAATCGAATCATCATATCAATTTAAATAGGTGTAACGCGAGAGGAGAGAAATTGAGTGCAGTTGCTCGCATTTGCTTCATTTTCAAAGAACAAGAGAAGAAAGAAAAACGATAGAAAATTTTTCTACATTTTTACTTCTTCGTCCGTGCAACATGGAAAAAGAAACGTTATTGGGGAGAGAAAACATTTTAAATCTAGCCTAAAATAAAAAGAAAAGAAGAAGAAAGAAACCGGAAGTCGACTGGTAAAATAAAAAAAAAGAAGAGAACAAGAAATCGATCGGAACAACGGAATAGCTTGATCACTTGTCACATCTACAAAAAGAAAAACGCCTAATGTACCCTGAAGTAACTGCAACTGAACGGTAGTCTTTAATCGGAAGCAATTTTCAATTACAAGGAGAAATACAAAAGAAGGAACTCATTGAATGTACTAGTTGAATAAATAATGAATGGGTTAAAATGCTCAGCATCGTGGAAAAAATCAATCTAATCTTTTACTTTAACGAAAGACTTTTCTATATATCAGTCTATATGTTCGAGGATCAATTATAGATAATGATATCTTATTATTAATGAGACTCCACATTAATACTTAATTGATGTGTAATGTTGAACAAAAACAGAAAGTCTTACCTAGACTCAATATGATTTCTATTATTTATTTCTTCATTGAATACATTTGTTTCCATTACAATAATATCAAAAAAGTATTGGCTATGTATATCTCTATTTGCCAGTCGTTCTTACTTAGAGTATGTTGTATATTGTATTCCGTGTACAAATAAGACACGCATAAAAAAAAGGACACACGAGCAAAAGAAAAAGAAGAAAAAGATTCTATGAATGGAATTATTGCGTAGTCTATATATATATATATATATATATATATATATATATATATATTATTTTCTTGATATTCCATTATATTGTTCTACATAGAGAACGATGAGTATTGTTTTCATGTAAGACAAATCGTAATTCCATATGGTCCTCTATTGTTTTTATTCTTAGATTTTTCAATCATGTCTTTGAACTTATTTCTTCTAGTAAATAGAACGTTTAACCCTCGAGCATATTTCATACATTCATGTCCATTATAAGTTGTAGAAGTAACGAAAACGATGATTATTGTTCAATGTTTTTTTCATCTGTCGCTTTGTGAATTAGATGACTATCAGAAGTAAATAGAACAGACCTAGAGGTCATGCATAAATACTTTTAATAGAACTATGATAAATTTCGCTGATCATCATCAACAACCAATAGTGAAAGACTAACATGATGATAACTATAGCTCAACAAAAATGACGAACTTACGGCAAGAGAAAAAAAAATTCTTTGCATCATGATTTTCTCATATATCATAGTCACTTTTCAACGTCTTAAAAAATCGGTCCCTTGTGTAATAAGTATACTCATAAATCTCTTAAGTAACAAGTTTTAAATCAATTCTGCTTTATCCATGAAGATATTTATCTTATTCCTATCGCTAATTCATTGACCTAGCTGTTAAAAAGAGCAGCTGTACGCTCTAGCAATTAGTATACGACCGGTCGCGTCTTCCGTCTTGTCGCCCATTAACTAAATATGCTTGCAATAAATTCAATAATGTAATAAGCAAAAACGCATCGAAGATCGATAAGGATCATTACTCATGCGCAAGTTTCCTCATCTTACACATCTCGATCTTTAACAATGCTGTTTGATTATAAGCAGAAATACATGTATTTATTTACAGATATATAGACACATATTGACAAAAAAACAGGAGTACTTTCTACCATAAGAAATAACTAATGTTCCAAAACTAGTATTTTCTTATAACTTACTTGTTCATAGGACCATATGCTAACATAGGCAACATTTGCATGGTTAGAAATTGCAAAGTCGATAAACAAGAAACAAATGAAATGTAAAATAAACGCGAGTGATTATTATTATTAGAAGAAGTAGAAAGAAAAAGAAATCTGTTCTTCGGCTTAAGCTTTCAATCATGCTAGATAAATTAGTTCATTTGTCGAGGTTACATACATACTTGCATGTCAACTAAATAGTATTTTGTATTTTTATCGTGAGCGATTTATTTTATTTCTTCTTCTTCCCGTAACGAAAGAATCTTAAATACCTTAATCGATATTATGAATCGATTTAAAAATTTCTCCACATTCGAACCATGTCATTGGCTCAAGTAACGATAGACAAGAAATTTGTCAAAGAAAAACAATCGACGATTAGTATCTTGACGTATGTCCGTAAGAGAAACAAAAAAACATGTTAGAACAATTAAAGATGCAAAACTATATTAGAAATTATATATATGTATATCTAACCTCGTCATCTTGTAAGCCGATATTATTTATTGATTCCATACTTTGTGAAAGACTGGGTCCATTTAAACTACCACTTATATCATCATTATGGTTATTATTATTATTATTATTATTATTATTATTATTATTATTATTTGTTATTAATACTGATGGGTTATTGTTACTATTTAATGAATTTCCATTGTTGAGATTAGCAACTGTTAATGAATGAAATGAATCATTAGTAGGCATTGATTTCATCATTTGTTGTTGATGATGATGAGCATATGATGGCAGAGAAGGAGGAGGCCGATGAAATGAATGTTGAAATTGATGATGCAAAGGATGGACCAATGCTGGCGAAGATTGTTTAATAAGTATAGATTTTGCACCTAGTAAAGATGATGATAGTTCTGGTAGAAGATAAGTTGAAGTAGACGATGTCATCTATAGCGAGTGTGAAAATTTTATCTAAATATAGACACATATGTCGATTTGATACCTTATGATTGAACATCGTATATATATATATATATATGTGTATACAATTTTTCTATGTGTGTATGTACAAGACAAGAAGAAGAAGAAGAAGAAGAAGAAAAAAATGATACACGGCCGCTTTAACGACGGTCACGCACGTAAAATTCTCCATCATCAGGCATAAAACGGGAACGAAAAAAAGGGAGAGAGGAGAATGAGAGCAAAGAGGGTCGTTTTGCAGGCTCCACATGTATGTGTCTGCAGCTGTGTGTGAATTAAACAAGAGTTGGAAGGTATTGTGCGCATTCTCGTTTGCGCGCTCGTTTTTTGGCTGTTCTACATGACGAGGTGCAATGTTTTCTTCTCTTTTTTCCCCACCGTCTACAATAATCTATCTATTTTTTCCATCCTTTCTTTACCTTTCCCTTGCGCCTATTCGACTTACTTTGACATAATGCACATCTAAATTTACTTCAAATGAGAAATAAAAGAAGAAAAAGATGTGAGTAACCCATGCTTCAAGAAAAGAAACGTCCAACAGAATTAATAAACGACATCGGTTGGTACAGCTACTTTTTGACAACTAAATCGTTCTCGCCACTCGAGTCTACCGCTGTTGCACACAAACGTATGCACTCTTGTGGACGAGAGAAAAAAAGGAAAGTGCATAAAATAACAGAAAGAAAATTCATTTTCTGTTTGACTTTTGCTGTATTGATAATATCAACAAGTTTCTGTTGTGATTCATCTATTCAATAAAAACTTTGAATACATTATTATGCCTAATTAATAATAATAAAAAGTCGACTATGTCTAATAAAACGATCACATTTCAATACACAAATGATCAAGTGCGTCTAAATATGCAAAAGTTCAAGGTGAATTCTCCTATGGCTTACAATGATACTGATATAATTGAAAGGGAAAAAAGCTGATCGTTATTTCGTTTCTTATTGTTTGTATAGCGCGTCGACAAATATGAGTTTGATTATTTGTTGATGTTTCTTGAGACGACGACAGTAACATGAAACTAACTCTATCATTTTTTCTTTTATTATTACTTTTTTTTGTGTGCTGATTGCTCTTCCTGTGACACATATTGCAAATATAGTTCTATTTCTGATTATTGTGAGTATTTCATCAATGTTTGTTTGTTAGACTTCGAATAACAAAGAGAAAGCCCACGAGCGGCACGAATAATAAAGCGGGAGAAGGAAAAAAAAGTAAAGAGAATATAAAAGAGATATTTTTTAATAATGGAAAATATTTTCATTCTATAACATATAAAACTTTGATTATTGATAATGAAGATGATCTCATTAGATTATGATTTATGATGTGTAGTCTTGATTATTTTAATTAATTATAGAAAGAGCTTTTGTTTTATATTCCCTTATGAAAATGAAGCGATAAAATCATCGTCAAAAAAGGAAACAATTATATGAAAAATCTGTTGTATTTAAAGAAAACTTTTAATAATGAAACTAACGCGTGACATCGATCATGATAATAGTTTCACAACACTATCTTTTCAATACTTTCCAAAATCGCAGAAAATCACGAGTGCCCAAGGCAGGAAACGGATTAAGAAGGTGGCGCTCCTCTGATCTTGGCAAGTATTTTTTCTTCTCCCGGCGAGTTCCAGGGTTTCATTAGAGATTTTAGCCATTGATTTGTTAATATTTTCAACTAATGTTTAACCTCATTACATCTTAGAATTTATAGAATATCAAAGATCTAACGCATCTCAGCTCAATGGAAAAAAATAGAAATTTTTTGAAGATGATTTTCCAACACTAATTTATTAAATACAGGAAATAACAATGTATTACATATATGAAAAGATGAAAGAAACATGAATGTCGCTGTGATCTTGAATGTAAAATAGCAAGGTTCTCAGTTTCACGAGATCTCTGCGCACTATTGCTTCTTTTTTTAAATTATTTTGTATACCGAAAATAGAGTGGAAGGAGTAGATTTCAACTACAGAAATGAGCATGATAAATCAGTCATGTAATACAGGAAAAAAACGTAGTATTTCCAGAGGCACTATCCTATTTCAAACTGAAACAATTATTAATATCTTCAACATATAATTTGAATCCGGTGTACATTAAATATTAAACAGCCAGTCCACTGATGAAGTAATATCATCGATGTCTTTCAGTACGATAGATAGCACCAGACGTTGGCTGAGAAATAAAATCAAATGACAATTAAACGAGAATAAAAGTCGAATTGCTATTTAAAAATCGAATTAGAAAGAAACGTTCATTCAAAAAACACCCTGATCACTATTTTCACCACTAAGCGAATTTCTACATGAAAAACTTGAGCGAATCATAAGTGTCTTAATCATAGAATTCCCGTTCTTTCATCTGGTATACAATGAAGTCTATTATCAAAAGAAAAATCATTAAAAAAAAAAAGAAATAAACTTTCTTTTTTACAATAAATGCTTTAAATTATTTATAAGAAAAAATGAATTCATCACCAAGTTCACAATTGAAAGAAAATGCACTTGATGTTATACGACTTTTTCGTGTACCAGATTTACAAGTAAAATTTGATAGGTTCTTGTTTTCTTCAAAATTTCCGATATAAACAATTTCAGGCTATACTTGAATATGCTCGTCTTTCACGTCAAGGCAATAAACGTGAATTGTTTGAACGCTGTAGAATTGTTATATGCTCAAAATTAACTCCACAATTAATCAATAGAATTAATCAAATAAATTTAGCCCGAATTAATTCAACGCGGCCACTTCATCCACTGCTATCTTATCCTGTCCAATCTGGAGTACGTGACTATCGCAATCAAAATCCAATCGTTCAACCGCCGAAACCACCGGTTGACCATTTGCCAGCACCAGATCTTGTGCAGAATACTGATTTACCTTTTTTCGAAAGAATACGTAATATTGATTCCATAAATATTCCGGTTGATTGGAATTCATTTGCTCCTCTACACTTTATCTTAAGTGATTACGAAATTAATTTTATACATAAAGGTTTTGCTAAAGTCTTTCTTCGCATTTTACCGACTATTGTATCCGAAAAACAAAATGATGTTTTACCACCTTATCTATTCGTTCAACTCAACGTAAGTTAAATATTGAAACTGAAAAGACGAATACAATGAGAAATGCTTATTTGTCTCCTAGGGTCATACAGTGATTAATAATAATATAGCGAAAACATCTGGTTCACAAGCGCATTCACTTTTATTTCCTACGGATATAACCGATAGATTAATTCTAAAATCAAACGTACAGAATACTCTAAGTTATCTTTGGATTCAACTACCATCGAGTATTACATTGAGAAATTTACCCAGATCTTATACATTAAAAATTCAACTTGTTCGTCATGTACCGTTAAATTTTCTAATCGATAATACTCCAGATCATGAACCAACATCACAACCCAACCATCATAATGATAGTGATATTGAAATTGAAGATGCAGGTCTTGTGGCAACAAAACATCGTGTATCATTAATTTGTCCAATAACACAAGCGTTAATTGTTGTACCAGCTAAATCATCACTTTGTTTACATTTAACATGTTTCGATCTACGGTCATTTCTTCAAATGAATGAACGACGTTTACAATGGACGTGTCCTTTATGCAAAAAACCGGCTTTATATCAAAATCTACGTGTTGATAAACGTTTACAAACTATTATTTCGAATATACCACCGAACTGTTCAACTGTTGAAATTGATTCATCATCGGAAAGTTTATCTGATTGCTATTATATATTGGACACTGTGAAACAAGAACGATCTAATAGTGCTCTTGATAATTCACCGCATCAAAACGATCACGATGACGAAGAATCAACGGATAACAATACTCTCAATAGTAAGTTTTAATAGTACAATATAAATTCGAGAATTTTGTTGAATGTTATGCACGAACTTCCTGTCGAGATGATTATTTCTATGTCTCAGAGCGAAGGACGTCATCTAACTGAAGTTAGTAAGAACTCAATAAAACTTGTCGAAGTCTTTTTCAAAAATCGCTCTGTGTGAAATATTTCTGTAGTATCATTAGTTTTTTTTTGTAGTAGACTAATTATATTTCTTCTACCGGATGAAACAAAAATATTACCATTGGTATTTCTGAGAAAATTGCAAAAATTGATTACCAAATTATTTGTAAATAGATACGCTAACCTCTTTTGTAAAAAAAAGTGACATTTAACTTAATGTTGTACGTAGATGAATAGTATCATTAACCTATAGAGATAAGTTCATGTGATTTGTTTTACTGCTCATCACCATACTTGTCTCCGACAGCTCCTGTGTTTGCATGATGTGTAAATATCTTTTGTAATAAATTAACTTTTAATTTAGAACCACGTCGTGAATCAGTTACAAGCGACTGCGTTGTTCTTTCGTCCGGTAGTGAAAGTGAACTAGAAGAAAATAATGCTCAAAGTGTTACTTCATCGCTTCCGGCTACTCCACCTACAAATAATTTGCTTAACCAAGATGATCTTAATGATGAAAGGTCACGAACTAATAGTAAGAATCGATCATCTACGAGTGAACATTCATTACAATCTTTTCCGGGATCAAATATTGATGATGACAGTTATTGGCATGATTTAGCAAAAATTACAAGAGATTTTCCATTAGATAATAATCAAGAGAATCTCAGTCGAAAACGAAGTAGCAGTTCAATGTTATCATTTTTCTCCAACGACGATGATCGTCGTCAACGAAAACGTCCTCGACGATCGCCTAGTAATAAATCGAAACCAGCTGACATTGAAGTCATAGTTCTTTCATCAAGTGACAGCAGTGATAATGATGATGATCATTTATCTTGATCATATAAATTACTGTATTTATTATTTTTCTTTTGTTATATATTTTTTTTCATTGTACATTTAAAGCATTTGGCTGTCTATATTTTCTTATCTTCGTTTATGTGTGTGTGTATACGTTGAATGAAAAAGCTTGAGAACAAGAATAAAATTCAAATTATTTTTTAGGGCACTTCTTTTGTCCTCAGATTACACATTTATTCTAGGTCTAGAATAATGGTCACCATTACGCTAAGTCTTATCTCGTGTACCTCCGTTCGATTCGTATAGCTGCACGATGTCCTCCACTTCTTTTTCTAACCATTCATATGCTTACTTCAACAGCAAATGATTTGTGCTCCATCATTTATTTTTAATAACGAATGGACATACACTGCAGTGTTAGTCGAAATGAATTCATATGGGCTTTTTTACGATAGGTAAGAGTACACAATAATAATCTTCTTTTCGAGTATCGACCCAAGTCGTTGAGTACGACATGCACCTGGATTTCTATCTGTGGCATTGATCGAAATTTACGCTTGGAAAATAGACTTGATTGAATTCACTTCTTTTGTCATATATTTTCAAGAATATATGAATAATCGAATTTAATTATACAATTTAAAAGAATTTATTTTATTTTTTTTAGTTTTCGACTATGGACGTTCCATTCAATAGACCTACGTTGTGATCATTACTGATGAACGAACTTGATTTTTCTTAGATATTTTTATTGTTTTTCTTATTTTTTAAATAAATACAAGTTCTAATAAAAACACTAAAGATTGAATTATCTATTATTTTCCTAATGCAGATGACTACACAAAAAGTTGAAGCAACGATAGATGTTAAATCAGAGAATTTCCATCAAACATTCGAAGAATCCATACTTGATTCATCGACATCGAAAGAATCCTGTTCCTATGAAGAACTAATTGCTGCTAATGAGCGACTAAAAGCGAACCTATCGAAAGTCTTTACTGAATTTGTTAATAAAGCTCGTCTGGAACAAAACGTTGATGTTGATCAGAAAAAACGTAAAAACCAACGTAATTATATTTTTATTCAATTGAAAATAATTTTGCTTTGTGTTTATTTGTCTCTAGGCGATGATGGCGAAGAAGAAGACGAAGAACAGCAGCAAGATGGAGATGATGACGAAGATGATGCTGGATCATCGGATAATGACGAACAAGAAGAATAATTTCATTGGTTTTTCTTTTCTTTTGTATTTATATTGAAACATAAAATTTAACTTGAATATGTTCATGTGACTGATTCTAAAAAGTAAGAAGGAAAACACAGCAAGCACTACAAATTGATCTCGTTGCTGGAGTATCTCCGACTAATGGGATCGGCTCACCTCTATTATATAGGAAATCCTATTATGTCAATTAAATTCATCGATGCTATATTAATTCAAAAACAAAATATAAATATAAATATTCATGCACGTTCTTACTTGGGAGCATCCTTGAAAGCTCCCATGAGATGCCTAGTTCGAATCCGAATATAAATGGACATCCAACTGCATGGTATCAACTCGGAACTAAGTGATAGAAATAGATTTAGTTTTAGTTTTATATTTAGTTTAAGATGGAATGGGTGTGGGCTGAGGAGGACTAAGGGGTAATTGTGGGTGGCGGTGCGAGTGAGGGAGTGGGTAGAAGGGGTACCCGGGATACTTCAGATGTGGTTGTAGGTGATGGATACTGCGGTTCATAGAGGAGTGCTCAAATGTGGGTGCGGGTGAAGGGTATATATGTATTCATGTTTCGCATATATCGGAAAGTTAAACTAAAACTAAATCTAGGAATAAATTTTTAGTTTTAGTTTAAATTTTTCTTTTCTCCATTTATATTCGAATTCGAAATAGACAGCTACTCAAAACCCCAGACATGTTCTGGTACATGATAAAAACCTATGTCGAGTGTAGAATGTGCGCGCCAATCACTAGGTACCCACACCCAAACCATCACGCACTGTATGGGTTTGAGTGAGGCGAATGATATTGGAAAGTAGCTTGTTTCACGCCTCGTATGCCCTATAGATTTGTGAGAACATGGTAAATTCCTATTTCCAGGAAATTCAAGGTGCCGTACACACTATAATAAATTTGTAACACGTAGATAAAGATGTGCATACAAACGATGTTTATCGTTTAGGTTTTTATCAAGTCACATCATACATTTTAATATAATGTATGAGTCGTTTATATATCAGTATCGATTCTGTCTATATCCATATGAATATGCATAGGTGGTATGCAGATTTATTGGATTGGGCCAAATAGCGATAAATACGCGGCATAAAATACAGTTTGTAGATGTACATGTGAACTATCTACTTTTAGCTGCAACTGATTGAATTAGATTAAAAATGATACCGTCGTATTTGATCGTAAGTCTACCGCCCCCAGTTTTTAATCTCAATAGTATAGAAAGATACAACTTGATGTTTTGCACAGTTCTCTTTATTTCGTTTGGTTTTAATT
This sequence comes from Rotaria socialis, assembly GCA_905331475.1. Taxonomy (NCBI): domain Eukaryota; kingdom Metazoa; phylum Rotifera; class Eurotatoria; order Philodinida; family Philodinidae; genus Rotaria; species Rotaria socialis. The sequence goes on along the minus strand of CAJNYU010003930.1, from coordinate 67,770 downwards.
ACATCATTTCAAGTACTTTTGTTGTTGGTGTGAGTCTTCTTTTCACACAAATCCACATCCTCAACAACGGAATTTGCAGGCAACTCTCATGACATCGACTCGGATCTAGATGAGTACTGTCGGATCTGGCTCAGGTGCAACCAGTGCAGCTAATATAATAATTTCTTCACAACGTCGATGTATTTCAAGTAACAACGCAAGTTGTTGAAAATCATTTATGTCAAACTTGAAACCGGAATTTAATTGAAATTTCAACTTTCAAACCTGCAGAATATATCGAGAAAAAGTTTATTGTTTATCGACAGGAGTTGGGACACAAGAGCAAAAGTGCCTATCATTTCGCTATCTTTTATTGATGTATTTTGATACAAAAACAAAGCAACCATCAGGTTTCTTACTTGATTGAATACTAGAGACCCGCAATAGTTTTACTTAAGCCTTTTATTTGTGTATTAGAGTAAGCCACTCGGATTAAAAGGTTTTGAAAAGCTTTCACACACAGAATGATTTTTAAAATCATAAGTTATAAGCATTTGAATAACTAAATATGTAGTTTTGTAACATGCAAAATAATATAAGTCATTGTTTAGATAGTTTCAAAAATCAGACGTTCCCATCGTTTCGAATTGTGAAGGTTTTTTTCACTTCCACATCTGTCTCCACTACCACGGCCAGCACTCGATGGAATTGACCAACAGAGCCGATATTCAGAATGCTGATCGCTTGTATCACAAGGATTTAAAATAGCTCCATTATTTTGATATCCATATCCATAATTCTGATGCTCAATCCAACCCTATAATAGGTTAAATCATATTCAACAAATAGATGTAAATGGTATCCTCTGATTGACAATTTATATAAATTCGTACCTGAGGACGTCCTTCAAAACCCCAAACACGATCTGTTACATAGTAAAAACCTAGGCCGTTATTCTTTTCAGTTGTACAGTAAGGATTTGACGTACATGGTTTAAACATATTTTGACGTTGACCTATACCAGCTACAGCCAACGTTTTTCTGTCGTCAAGAGAACGGCAGGCAACAAGAAGTCGCTTGCCTTTGCAAATGTTGGTCAATACTGAAACATTGAATGGTGTATTATATCTACCACGATAACATTCTTTCCATCCAACGAGAGATGTTTTATTCAAATTAAGATGAATACCAACAATTGGTGACAAGAATCGTTCAGCTACGAAAAAAATAAACAATCAATTGTTTTCGACAAAATTTAACTTACGATTCAATCCGAGTTCAGAGAGCATAATAGAGAAATTAAAACGTACATCCGCGCTCGGTGGCTTAATATCAAGTTCAGATGGGATGAATTTTACCATGCGTTTTATTTCTCTCAATTGATCAAGTAAATATGTAAACTGCGCAGGATTATAATCAAAAAAGTATGCAACCGGTTCTATTCGTTTCGACTTCGTTTTGTTTTTTTCATCTACAGTAAACATCGATGCTAATATTGAACCAGGCACAGCAGTGAGAGTGGAACGAAATGTTGTCACTCGTTGACCACCAACATTTAATTCAATAATATCATTTGCTGACGAATTCGATTTTGGATTTTTAGTAATTACCGTATTGTGAGAATGATCATCGTCGTCATCGCTTTCAAGAGTATTTTCAGTTGTATCCACAATTTCTTTATCGAGTTCATCTTCACCCGATTCAATAATGAAACCATCAGTCTTGCTTATTAATTGTTGGTTAAATATTAAAAGCCAAGTAACCTAGATATTACAAATATTACTTCAAGAAAAGAATTTCCCATTGAAATATACATACGAATAGAATAGAAAACATGATCGCTAATCTATCCAAAAGTTTGAGGCGAATGTCGACTTCTATGGTTGTTTTACTTTCTTATATAGTGCGTTTCTTTTCAAATTTATTTACAGTACTATCCTTTCCTAATCGGCGTACCATTGATTGATACTCTTAAGTGTAAATTAAGATGCATGAAGTGATGACAATCAAGCCGAAAAACAGTTGCTGTTTTTGTACTTATATCGATGACAAAATCTATTTTCATAAGACAGATGCTTATAACTCAAATTTTCCAATTATTCATGGTGTCTTTGAGAAACAATATTATTCATAGAAACAGAAATTTATAGTTCGTTATCTCGAATCCATCGCTGTACTTTAGGAAATCATTTTTCATAGTGACAAGCTATGTGTACAAAAACAAATATTGATCCATGTTTTTCATATTTTAATGAATAACCTTTTAATAATCAATAAAAGTTTGTAATAAATGAAATAGCTGTGTAGAAATATCATAAGAATTTTTTCTGTATTCATGATGTCATAAAATTTTCAATTGTGTAAATGTCTTGGTCTGATTTCATTGTCAAGTTTGAACCAAAACGCTTGTATTGTTTTATTTTCTTGCTCAACAAGTGATAAAATCAACCTTATTTAGGTAAGAAAAAAGGTGTACCTTTCGTTTCTTCTTCGTATCTTAAGAGAAGAAATACAACCAGCGTCGTTTAGATGAAAATCATTATGGTCGATTGTATTTTTTCTTTCTCTATGAGTCATAAAATCAACCTTATTTGCGTCGAAACATTGTTTTTCATTTTCCTACCTGAGGGACTAGTCGGTCGATAAAGCGTTTACGATATTTCGAATTACTGATCACTTAAAGTTAAATTTTTTTCATCGGAACTATTTCAGTCGTTGTTATTTGTAAAAGGATGGCTTCAGCAAATCGTTGTTCGGTATGTAAAACCCGTGCAGGGACCTGTTTTTGCCCAGGATGCAAAGCCTATTTTTGTGATGATGACTTTCAAAATCATCGTGCATCACTATTCGATGAATTAAGCGTGCTCACATCAGATCGGAATGATCTTCATGCACAAATAAATGAAGTTAGTTCAAACATGCAGACCGATAAACAACTGGCAAAAGTTGATGAATGGCAGCGAACGACTATTGAGAAGGTAAAACAAGCTGCTGAATCGGCTAGACAACAGATCATGAAAATCAAGAATTCCAAACATGAAGAAATTGCAAAATCATTTCTAGCGTTGTCTCAAGAATTAGATGAATTAAGAGAGACAAAGGGTATCGTTGAACAGGATATAGTCCGATTAAATCAAGCAGCTCGTAAACTTAGCGAAGACTTGAAAAAGTGTGCACAATCATCGGAAATTGAATTAAATGTAAAGCAAAGTGACGAAATTGATTGGAACCGTATGATATATGTTGAGAAGAACTTGGCATTTGCAGATAATCAATCGCAAATGAACGGTGAGCACTTCAGTTGCATCTGTGATGAAAATGGCCATTTGAATAATTTAAGTAGGAGAGTTAAACAGATATTTCTCAAGCAAAAAATATTTTTTAACAAAAAATTACTGGCTTACAGACTATCTAAATTCTTAATTTTGCTTTTTCTAATCAGACTGATTTGAACTTTGCACACTCTGCTATCAATCAGTCGTTTATTTTAATTTTATTTAGATAAACAACGACTATCTGGATGCACTTCCCCGACAAAACTTTCATGTGATGGACATGTTTGTATGAGATGTTTCATTCGTTCATATTTAATGCAACATTTTTTAAACTAAACATTTCCCTGCTTACGGCTGAATTCCGACTGCGCTAATGAATTGCTCTTTGGTAAGTGCTCTGAAGAGGTTTCATCAAATATGTAATGAAAGATTATTTTGGTAACGTAAAAAGTATCGACCGCATCGAATGAAGTAGTTCTACTAGTTATTGATTTTGCTCATTCAATAAGACGTAGTTTTCACTATGAAAACGATTTGAAACATTTAGTTTGGGATGTATGAAAAAAATGTGAACGCGATTATTGGGAAGTGCATAAGCACTGTCTACGTTCTCTTCATCAACTTTTTTATATATCATCGTCCCATAAATTGAACAGCATAGATGAAAATATGTATATTCATATGTGACGTCATCATTGATCATCGAGAATGGCGTTCATTTGTCTCCGAAATGAAATACATTGACGGATAAAATTTTTGTGAGAATTACCCATTTGTCTTGTGATGTTAAACAATCTCGTGAATCTTGTTTCCTTGTTTTCGAAATAAAATGAATAGGCGAACAGAAGAATACTGGCAAAGATTCGTTTTTTATATGATTTCGAAGGATTTGATACACCTAGTAATTTTCCTTCGCGAAAGAAATGAACACATGAACGTGACTCTTGGAAAATAATTAATCATTTATCTTGTGATATTTGTCGTCTAGCCAATCTGACAGTTCTGCTTTATGGAATATGATGAAGGTAGACTTTGCATCCGTATAGTCTGTTCATAAATACGTGCTGTTTCATGGAACAATAGAGTTCAAAGTTTAACAACAAAACCGAACGTAATTGTTCAATACAACGCTCGTCATCGACATTTATTTATTGTATGATATTATAACCATTGAAGAGATCTGAGAGAAAAATGTTAGCTCAAAAAATAGTAGAACATAACGATGATGTCAGACATTCATTTTTGTTTAAATCTCTCGTAATTTCCTGACGTTCTAATACTTTTTCTGACGAGAACTATATAATTGAAAGAAAACAGGTAGAAAAGGTTCTCACGCCGTATAATGTTTCAGCAGCTACACAAATCAAAATTTTCGTTTACAAATCATCTAAATAGGAAATAGAAACATGCTACTTGCCATTCTGGAAGTTCGTTTCTCATGTGATCTAGGGCCATCAAATGGAGCTTGCCGACTTACTTTCGAAGTTAAATGAATTACTCAACAGAACTATCGTTGGTCGTATTCATTTTTAATGTCATTTGACATGATTTGACGCATCTCGTATGATTGTCTTCTCAAATCGAATGAATCAATGAATCGAACTATTCTATAGACTATTCGTTCGTCGTGTGATATTCGATCCTGTGATGTGAATGTCTGTGCTGCTCGATGAAATCACATTCGTAAGCGAACAGATATTTCCTGGCAAATATACGTTAGTCATACGATCATAACTCATCTGACGAATGTCTTACGTTTGCGATCGGAACCCAATGAACCAATGACAACTTCGTCCTGTGAAGCATTCACTTGTTGTTCGAGAGTAATAATCTAACCAATGCTGTGAACTTGTCTTCGAAGTGAAATGAATAATTGACTCGAACTATGATGAGCCATATTTATGTCAAATGTGATCATCGACTAGAGCATAGGAGTCACATGTTTGCCTTAAAGACTCAATGAATAGACGAACGAAACGATGATCAAATAAATTCATTCTTTCTATCGTCTTTAATCATAAGATGAATGTTTTACTTTTATGGTCAAAATCAGATAAATAAATGAACAGAACTATCCTGAGTAATATTCATTTGTCATGTAGGCGGAAATCATTCCATCAATCGGACTCTCTTGTTGTCGAAATGATGCATGTAGACGAACTTAACAATGATCGACAATATTCAGCTTTCATGTCATCTTAACTCATCTGATGCGTATCGTATCCTAATCTTTGGAATGAATTCAATAGGTGCATAAAAATATCGTTGTAAATATTCATTTATCCTTTAGACTTGATAGATCTAACGAATTTTGTATATCTCTGCTTGGATTAAAGACTATAGATGTACGCAAGTGTCTTCAGACGTATACATCTGACGTGTGATCTTGGATCGTCGGAATAATATCGCATTTTTGCCTTTGAAACACATGAACAGGTAAACAAAAGTATTCTGAGAAATATTCATTTGTCATAGGCTATTCCATTACGTGAGTAATATCAGTTACATGTCTAAGAAATGCAACTGATAACTGAATCTAAATATCTTCAATGATATTCGTTGATGGCTTGACTTTAGATTGCATGATGAATCTCGCTCTCGTTTCTTCGAAAGAGGCAACGACCTGAACTCAACGATAATGAAAGAAATTCGTTAGACCTTTGCCCTTGAATCATCTAATATAGTTCACAATCCGGTCTGTGAAATCATTGCAATAAGTGAACGTTGATATCTTCAACAGCATTCGATTGTTATTGATTCTTACAGCCCGTGGTGATAGTCGCCGTTCCGATTTCGCAATGTATTCAATTGCTGAACAGAACTATGATGAAGCATATTCATATTTAAGGTGATCTTGATTTATCTGTTGAATTTCGCGTTTTCGTTGCCGACACCAAATGAAATGACGAACAGAAGTCTCGTGCGAAATGTTCGCTTGTCATGTAACTTTCAATAATCTGCAGAATTTCTCTCTCTGATCTTAAATATCACACGAATAGGTGAACAATATCGTCGTAGAAAACATTCCTTTTCTATTTGATACTGTTTAACCTAATCAATCGTGCTTTTTTCCCTTGTAAATAATAGAATTGATAAACACAACGATTCTGAAATATATTGATTTACTACATGATCCGGGTTGTCTGACGACTTTTAGTTTCCTTTTTTTAGAAATACGATAAATACGCGATTAGAACTATTCTATAAAATATGCATCAGCTATGTGATCGAACATCCTACGATAAAAATTCCACGTTCACCTTCGGAAATAATAAAGTACGTGAAAATCACAATCTTTGGAAACATTCATTTTGTCATTCGATCGGAAATACAAAGATGCAAGTTGAAAATCTGCCTATGAAATCAAATGAATATGCGAATACAATGGTCCTGAGAGATATTCATCGATCATGCGATTCGGGATTATGTGATGAACGTCGTTGTTGTCGGTTCAGAATGAATTGAATAGATAAATACGTGGCTATTACGATATATTCATTTTCCATGTAATCTGAGATCGTACTGAGATTCTCGCATTCTAGTGATTGAAATGAATTCAATAGGTAAACTGAGATATCTTTTAAAACATTCGCGTGTCACTTCATCTCGGTTCGTTTGATGAGTATCGCATTCTTGTCGATGGAATGAATAGAATAGCTGTAACGCAATATTCTAAGAAATATTCTTTAGTCATATGATGATGAGTCATCGAAAGCTTACCGGACGTCGAAATATGAAAAGAGAAACAGAGAAGAATTGAAGCATTGGAATATTTCTGTTCCGCGTTTTTATGTTTATGTTCGGGATAGTTTACCGTGAAGTTTTCTTTCAAAATGACTAAGCAAGTGAATAGAACAAGGCTGATAGATATTTGTTAATCATAAAATCATTAATGAAATGTTTTTTTTATGTCTAGTTGCTGTAAAGGGAGAAAATTAGATGAATGAAGCAATCATGGGAAATATTCGTCTATGTCAGGCCTCTGATAAGCGTGACCGGCTATTTATCCTGTTCTAACGATATGAGGAAAATAGTTGAACAGTGAGATATATGTTCCTGTCCAAAATAGAACACAAAGAAACTGGGACAATTGTGGCACGTCTTTCATAAGCAAAGTAACAGACGTCAACATTTTAGTTATTATATTTTTCTTATGTATAAAGTTTTGATTTTTATTCAAGCCATTATCAGTACATATAATTAGGAAAAATGAAATATATATATATATATATATGACTAAACTAACTAGAAAATCAAGTTTTTCATTCCACATGCAAGAAAGTCAATAAATATAATAGATAACACGTTCCCATTGGTTTGATTTGTGTAGATTCTTTGCCCTGCCACACCTATCCGTGCTTGTCTTTTTCATATCGGATTGTAGTGTCCAGCAGAGTCGATAATCAGAATCCAAATTACTTGAATCGCACGGATTGACGACGAACGACAAAGATCCGCGTACAAAACCCCACGTTTGATTATCTACATGGTACCAACCAACGCCACGTTTAGCCTGAGTAATGCATTGATGATAGGAGGAACACATGAATTGTCTTCCTGTGAGCTTCCTTGGTTCACCATTCGTTTTGCAGCGTTTGGGTAAACACGGATGTAAAATATCTTCACGATATCCAATGCCAGCGAGTGTCAGCGTCTTTTTATTATGGACTGGACGACAGGCAACAAGAAGTCGACTGCCATTACAAGATTCTGTTAATACAGATATGTTGAACGGTACATCGTATGTACTACGATAACATTCTTGCCAGCCATTGAGAGAATTCACAGACAAGTTTGCATGTGTACCTTCCATTGGCGATAGGAAATGATCAGCTAGAAGAAAAACACGAGAATTTCTATTCATTAGATTTTCTTCTTCTAGCAGCAGCCGAAAATCTTCGGATGTGAATGATAGGATATCGAACTTACGTGTCAGCCCCAGATCAGCAAGCATATGAGTAAAGTTGACATATGCGCTTAAGAATGGTGGTGAAAATCGTAGTTGATATCCATATACGTTCGGCATTCGTTTAATTAATCGTAATTGGTCCAGTAAATGATTGAAATAAATAGGATTGTAGTCAAAAAAGACTGCCCCTTCTCTATCTACAGGCAACATGTTTTTCGCATTTTCCTTGCTGAACATGAAAGTTAGCTTGGAATTGGGTATAGCCGTCAGTGTCGAACGCAACGTGGTCATTTTTTGTCCACCAATATTTAATTCGATAATATCATCTGACAGAGAGCCCTCAGTTTTTAACCCTTTACCGCGATGTGTCGTATTTTTACTAAACATCGCACCATCCATAAGTGACATATTCTTTGCAGCAGTGAATTGGTCGCACCGATGAAGTATAAGACAAATAATCTAAATGTAATCATCTTATAGATTTAAAACATTATTCATAATTGAATACATACGAGATATACAGAGAGCATCATTGATAATCTCACGCGATTGATGATATGCAAATCAATGTCGTAATCACGTTGTGTTCATCACACTTACATACGTATGAAGAAAGATGAATATGATGCATTGTAGTATCGATAGAACAAAACCTACAAAAAACAAGAGAATATTGTCTAAGAAAAGAAAATAATGAGTAGATTATTTTGCCCTCATTGATTCTCGCGAATGACAATGTCGCTGTATATATTTGCTTAGATAACATGTCAATCATTCTTTTGTCGTAATTAATAAACTAGTTGCAAGTAACAAATCTATTTTCATTATAAACAGAACTTGTTTGATTTATCATATATTTTGTCGCTCGCTCGTGTACGAATAAACAAATCATCGCGAAGGACTCGAAGCACGAGACAAAGATAATATCTACAATTGATCATTACTATCACTATTTACTTTCCTATTGTCTCTCTGCCTCTCATCAGCATTATCATTCTATGGCGAGGTGCATATCGTTCACTTCTTGTATTGCCCTTTTTTTTGCGGAAGGTCGAATATTTGTGATGTTACCGCTCAATCCGGATCATTATACTATGATCTAATACTAATGGAATCTCGTTATTGAGTTAATAAAACTATTGTGTATTGCAATAACCTATAACTTTTTTCTCCTGTTGGAATTCACTCGCGTAATCACTTCAATACTCTTACTGCACACTAGATCATGATATTAGTGTGTGTAGGTTATGTATATGAGAATATATTTCATAATTGCAAGAGAGACGACCGCTATGGTTATTAGCTGCATAATATTGCAATAATTAAGTTCATAATCATATTAAGTGTAAAGTTCTTTTATGTATCAATAACCTATATGAAATAAAACACCGGCGATTATTTAATTCAAGGGCGCTTTTTTTTTAAATCAATAGAATTATATTCACTTGTCTATACGAATGTCTTTGAGGTTGATTAGGTATTCATTTCTTAAAGGATTGAAAATCTCATGGTTGATTTATTTATTTTTGATAGTTAAATGAAAATCACAAGATGACTTTTGATTCTCATGAGGGAAGACCACCAAGCGTTCAATCGCTTTTTGTTGAAACTACATGTTTTATGTAGCTCCCAAGGAGTTATGAATACGCTGGAAATATTTTGGACCGATAGCTTATTGTTACTAAAAATAGATCATTTTTATGGCACTGTTTTTATGATTGCCGTACTCCCTTCAGGAACATTAGAAAAAATGATTTTCGAATTTTGATTGGAAATTTTATATAACAATAGACCTCAACGAGAATAGCGTTTTATGAATGGTTTTGGTCATTGAATTTGTCTTTTTCATAAAATCTGCCACTTTATTTGAAAGATGTAAAATAAAAATTTCATAATAATTGTGTCTAGTGATAGGAAACGTAGAAAGATCTGAAATATTCACAAAAAGTTGTTCTCCTTAGGGCGTCTTTCTATATAAAGTTTCAAGTTGAAATTCGAAAATCAATTTTTTTAATGTTTCTGAGGGGGACCCAGGCTCTCACTAAAACCCATACCTTAGAAATGGCCTATTTTCGTAACAATAAGCTATCCGCCCAAAATATTTTCACCGTATTCATAACTCCTTGGGCGCTACCTAATGTAAGCAGTTTCCACGCAAAAGCGATTGAACACTTTGTGACCTTCCCTCGCCATTCTATGATCGTATGCCAACATTTCACGGTTTTTATTTACACAGTTGGCAAGCTATAAGCGCTAATAATAATACAAGAACATAATTAATCTTATTTGGAACGTAGCTACGACTATTTCTGTTTAGGGACAAATTGTACTGAGGGTGACGAACGAACAGGGCAGATTTTTAATCAAGGTGCTGATCCACATTCTGATGTATGTTGGTGTCGGCGTAAATTTCGACGAATTATTAACTTTCGTATAGCCCATGGCCAGTTTTCATGGGTTTTTAATTCATCAGAAAGTATTTTCCATTCGTCAAGAATTTGGTAATCTAATGATGATCGACGTCGAGGACGCCGACGTGAATTTAATCTAGTTAAACTTGTATCTGATGACCATTCTTCGAGGTTCCGCCGAGGGAAATAAATAAAATCATCTCTACAAGATTCATCGAACGTCGCCAATTGTTTTTCAATATTACGAATCCGCGCTGTGTCAGCTCGGATTATTCTATCATGCACATCTCCAGATGTACCCAAATAAATATCCCATAATTTATCTCGTTTTTCTTTATTAGCAAGTTGTTCTAAGTAAACAAAAAGTCAAAGATTTTTCTTTCAAAAGAACATATTTTATTACCTAAAATTTCTTTATTATTCGTAAGATCACGAAAACTATGCTCAAATAATTTCGTCGAACGATTCGTTAATTCATCAGAAGTTTCTTTCGATGTTTTCATTTGCATTCCCAATAGAAATACAATACTCGATGAATACCATACAAGAACAACAATTATAAATATGATAGCGCCATTTAAATCATTGGTAACAAGTGTCCGATTCACTGATTCTATATAATGACTTATTATTGAAGTAATATTAGTAAACATTCTCGTAAGATACATTTACTAATGAAACATAAACGAAAGCTACTAGCTAATCTTATTTCATGATAAGAATCGAAGCAGTATTGCATATAAAAACAGGTAATTTATTTTCAAAACGTACATATCCATCCTCCTGTTTGGCCAAGAAAAGATTTCAATATTCTAAACTACATGCATTTTTGAATATAAAAATAAGCTGTGATAAATCATTTCTTATCATCGTTCGTCTACACACCGCCCATGCAATACTCGTAATAATTAATATTTGCTGTTGATTTTCGTTTTTTGGTTTCTATTTTCACCAACACAACAATATTGGTCAAAGATCAACAATAAAAAAAACGTTTATATCCATCAAGAAGAACAAAAGAGAAAAACGACAACATCAAGATTTCTTCTTACATTGAATACAAGAAAGAAAGAAAGAGAGTAAAAAGTAGCATTTGGAACAAGTTCAAATTCATTCGTTTTCTTTTTTTTTCTGTCTGCTAAATTTGTATATGCAAAAGAAAAAACAGCAAAAATCATCAATCAAAGAAACAAACAAATATATATATATATATATAATAAAGACACAAGACAAAAGAAAAGAAAAAGAGCGAGAAAAGTGTAAATCATGTTTTCAACGAAATGAGTATAATAGACATTGATTGTATTTTTTTTTCGTGTAATTATATTTGACCATCCGAACAAATGAATCTCTTTGTGCAAAAGAAAAACAAAAATTTTTTTTTTCTTTTGGATTACGATACATAAAGAAAAAATAAAAGCGATAGAAAATAGAGATCGTCCATAGAAAACAAAAACAGTTTAAAGATCCGATTCGCCGTAGAGAGCAGATGAAAATGTTTTATAATCATATGAGCCGGGCACACCATCGGCACCTGTGTATGGTTTCATACGTTGTATACACCAGTGAGCTTGATCCGGTGGCAATTCACGTTTGAGCACTTCAGCTGTTATGTAAGGCTAAAACGAAAGAAACAAATATGAGTTGTCCATGAGACATGATAACAGTACTGGTGACTCGCGAGGGAGAGTCACCAACTGTTCAATCCCTTTTGCATTGAAACTATTTACATTATGTAGCTCCCAAGGAGATATGAATACGCTGAAAATATTTTAGGCGGATAGTTTGTTGCTATGAAAATAGTCCATCTGAACGGCATGGTTTTTAGTGAGTGCCTGAACTCTCCTTCAGGTGTGTAATGATAGGAATAGTAGAATGGTCTGAAACGGTCACGCAACACTATTCTCGTTAAGGCATATTTCTATGTAAATTTTCAAGTTGAAAGTCAAAAATCAATTTTTTTCAAGGTTCCTGAGGGCGAGTTCAGGCACTCACTAAAAACCATACCTTTTCAAATGAACTATTTTCGTAACAACAAGCCATCCACCTAAAATATTTTCAGTGTATCCATGACTCCTTGGGAGCTACATAATGCAAGTAGTTTCAACGAAAAAGCGATTGAACAGTTGGTGGCCTTCCGTCGTCAGTCAGACAAAAAATAAATAAGTTCCGCGTTCTAAAAACATTCCTATCTTCAAGGACACGTCAATCAAATGTATAGAAAAAAAAACTAATCAATGTTGTCATCTAATTAGTGCTGTAGGAAGGCGTACAATTATATCGAAAGGAAATATTTACACAATAGATTGAGAATATTTCAAGTAAAATCGAACAGATGCTTCTATTTCTTTTGTTGTGGACTTTGAAAAACGTATTTTTCTGCTTGTTATAATTGGTAATTCAATCTCAAAACTTGTTGACTTACTTTATCGGCAGATAGCGTCTTGAAAGCAAGTGTTAATTGATCAACACTATCTTCTTCGGAGCATTCACGTGTCATAAAGTCCAAAAAGGATTCAAATGTAACGAAGCCTGTATGTGTTGGATCGACATTTGCCATAATGCGTTGAAAATCAGCATCACCTTGTCGATCTTCACGTATGTTGTAGCCGCAAGCAATTAAGCACGAACGAAATTCTTTTGGATCAAGTCGTCCTATGAAATAAAATTCTTGAATAACGAAAGAACAACAACCGAAAGACTACATACGACTTCGGCTCTTATCAAAATGAGCAAAAGCAGCGCGAAATTCATTCATTTGTTCTTCGCTAATGCCTTTCTTCTCTAATGTATAAATTTGATTTTTAATTTCAGCAATTTGCCTTGTCAATTGTGTATGTAACTGTTCCCATGCAACACGTATAACTTCCATTGTATACGGTGTATGACGATTTTCGAAAATCATGCATTCTTGAATTTGTTGATTGTACTTTTCAAGTTCATCAATATGTGGACGATATTGAGCGGCGCTAGTTTCCATTGTTTCGAGTTTTTTCTGATGTTGTTCTAGTGTGCCAACAACTTGAACGGTTAATTGTTGAAGTAGTTCGTGTTGTCGTTCTATCCATGGGCCAACAACGTTTGCTTTCTGAGCGAATTGTAAACGAAAACGTTCATTTTGTTGTTGTTTAGCATATTCAGTTTGTAGATCTTGATCACGTTGAGGTACCAGAGCTTGAACTTCATTCCATTTTGATTTTATTTCCTGAAAAGAAAGAAAAAAAATTGAAATCAATGCCTTATCCAATGAACATTTCTTGAAGTTGTCTACGCTCTTTGTGTTTCGTATGAAAAGGCCTTTAAAAAAACGGGTGCCGAGAAAAAAGGATTAGAACCGTCTATGAATGCAAACAAACGAAATACTCATTGAAGACCTTCAGATGATAATACAATAGAAAAATTGATTTTCGTCATAGTTGTTAAGGATCAGAGACGGTCACGTCTCGCTTTTGGATACATCCATTAAGCTCGTATAATAGTTTTCAAATCATGTTTATCGAGGCCGAAAAATAAACATACAGAATCCGATATGTCTCGACATAAGAAACACGTCACGTCCACGGAGAGATGTTACATTTTTGACATTTAAAAGCTAACTGATTAGAACAAGTTAATCCTTTAATCTTCGTACGAAAAATTAACATGTATTTTATGTTCGTAAGAATTCAATGGGAACCTTTTTCTTTTTCTCTCTCATCGAAAGTAACGACATGAATATTTTCATTGTGATTCCGCTTGAAACTTACTTCAGATTGAATATTTGTATATGGATTAGGTGGTAAATCGAGATTATTATCTTTAGATGTTTGCTGTGCATCATCAACAAGACGCATTATAGTTTTGTACTCAGCATCAGCATCTCCTAATGTTGCTTTAAATTGATTATGAGCTTCGATTAAACCTAAAATACAATCAATTGATTAAAGTTATCTATTTGTATCTTATTTTCTTGTTGTCTACCGCATATTTCATCGAGTGTATGAATAAAAAACATATCAATTAAATCTTCACGTGCACCATCGAGCCAATTGGAGTAGGGTGCAGCTTTTTTTGCGTATTCCAAAAATAGACTATCGATACGTTCGACGATTTTCTCCGCGTCTGTTAATGTTGAACGTCGTTTTTGTGTTAAATCACCCAGTTCATCCCATTCGTTGCAAAGTTTCTGACAACGTTGATTAATAGCTTGTATTTTTTCGTAGCCAAGAACGTTTAATTCTTGTGCTATAGCAGCTATTTGTTCGACACGATCTTGATGCGCCGCAAGATCGCTTTCGAATGCTAAGTGTTTACGTGACAATGCTCGAAGATCATTTAATGAGCATTGTTTAAAATCCGATGATTTTAACAAATCAATTTTTCCATTTGACCATTCTTCATGTATGTCACATTTGTGTTGAAATTTTTTAACCAAATGATCAAGACGTTCAAGGCTATGTTTAAAAAAAAGGAAATAACCATTATCAACAATATCTATTGAGTTCAAAAGTACGAAAGCAATTAGAGCGAAGGTTAACACTGAATTCGCATAGGATTGTGCGATTTACTGATCACCACCTTAGTGTAGTTAGTGCATATGGGTATCAATACATGTATATATAGTACTACGAAAAGGGATGAACTGTAATGGAGTTGGAGGTCTCAATGTTTCCTACATCGATCACACTCACAGTTTACTATTAACATCATGACTGTACATTACTAAGTTCAACTGTTTCTAATTAAATATATTATTTTTTTGTATCACTTATCTATTTGGAAACGATTCTTACCGACGTAATTCTTTCAATAGCCAATCTTCGAAACCTTTTTCAGCTAATTCAAGACCTTTCCAAGCATCGACAATATCCTAAATAGGACAAAAAAAAAAGAAAATGAATTCTTTTTACTATGAAATGACGATCTTACAGCAAGTAATTTGCCTTCATTAGGTGTAAAAGCTGGTCGATTCGATAAACGAAGACGTGTTTGAAGTGTATTAAAATCGGTTTCAAGTTTTGCTTTTTGTGATAATTTTGGTGGTTTTTGCGAACGACAATAATCTCGAAATTCGCCTAATTTCGCTTGTGTACCATCGAGTGTATTGTCTGTAGCACGATTCTCTAACCAAGGACGTTTTTGTTTAATCCATTCGAGTAAATCCGATGCTAATCGTTCGTATTCCTCCATCATTTGTTCATTTTCTTGATTTATAGTCAATACTTTACATATACGACTAGCTGCTTGTTCAGCCTAATAAAAAGAAAATTAATTAAGAAAAGTTTTGTCTCATGGCTCAAGAACAAAAATCTACATTTCATCCAAATTACCTTTTGTGTTGTAGAAAAAGCATGATAATATGATGATACATATGTCATAACAACTTTTTCATCCGATTTAATGCTGTTATTGATTTCTAAATACACAACACACAAAATCATGCAGGAAATCATTTTAAAGAAATAACCGAAGATGAATACAGAAAAAAAAACCAATCCATGCTCACAGCATACAAACAAGCTTTGTTTTACAACACCTGAAAAACGCCAGCAAAGGCATGATAGTAAGCGCTGACATATGTCATAACTGACTTTTCATCGGGTCTTATAGTTTCGACCATATCTATTTTAGTTTCTTAGGATTTGTTTCAAGACGAAAAATTGATTTTCGAATTACTCACCTTCAGCATCAAGCATTTTCGGTATATCCAAATGTTTTTCAGCGATGTCAAAAGCAAGATTTAAATTAGACAAAGGATCATCCTAATCAAAGAACATTTGTGTTTCAAGAAACAAAAAAATTCAATCAATTTACTTTAGTCAATTTGCTATAGTCCAATAAATCAGGACGATGGCGATGAATAAGTGCACAAAAAGCAAGGCCATCTTTGAAACTACAAAAAAAAAACGTATTCATGAAAAAGACAAGGCAACATTATACTCGATCTAACCTGGTATGAAAATTTTGTACATTAACATTTTTATATGGTGATGTTTTACGTTGACACCATAACAATAAACCTTCTTTTGCAGACATTTCTATAATAAAATAATATCCTACATGTAGGAAATCTATTAAGTCTATTTAAAGTTTACCTTCGACTGAAATGTCTTGAATAGCAAAACGTAAAATAATCGTCCATATCATTCCCAATGTCATTTTTAAATTGCCATCGACGATTTCTAAATTATTAATATTAGAAAATAAATTTCAATCGTGCGTTCGAATTTTCATACCTTCAGCGCCAACCATTAATTTAACACCTTTACTTGTAATGAAATCCAATGCTTTATTTACATTTGCTATTTTATGAAATCTAAATATATAAAAGTGGAGTTTAAAAGAAAAATCCATTTCTTCAATAAACCTCATTCGGCCACGATCAGGCTTAGGAAGTTGTTCATTAGATATAACTTCAAGTAGAAGCATTAATTTCAGACCATTTTGAAAGTCTTCTTCAATATTTTCAATTGATGTGCCAACTTTACGTAAATGCGAATTACACCAAGCAGTAAATGTCTATTGTAAAAATACAAAAAATATATATTGTTTTCTATGAACAAATAATCTGACTAACTTTTTTTTGTTGCCGTTCCCATGCTGGATCGAGCACAGCTTCACGTTCCCATTCTTCTTCTGGCATCATATAATCATCAACTGAATTTCGTTGTGAATGTCCACCGTTTGCAGCTCGCTGTTTTGATGGCATCCCATTTTGTCCATTTGATTCATAAACGTAAGCACTCATCTTTATTTTTCTATTTTACGGTTATTATTCGTCAATGTTGATATTCATATAACAGTGCATCTGAAAAAGAAAATTTACTCACGTTCGGCTTTTTTTATATAAGTGTGTTTGTATGAATCATTCGATATACTTTTTTCTTTTTTGCCTACGTGCAGATTTTATAATATAAAAAAAAAAACCTAGACAATTATTGAAACTACTTGCAAACAGAACAAGAAAATAGGAGAAGAAAAAAATGAAAGATAGGTTATAAAAGAAGTAGGGTAAACATTCACGCACGTGCAAACCATATCTTATAGATATATATAGTGCTAGTAGAATAGTACATTGACACGTGTTAATTGTCTTGCTTAGTCGAGCGCATTCATAGATGGTCAATATAGCGATATATTTCTCTTTTTTTCTCTTCTCCTCGAAGAACTAAAAAGAGCTCTAAGCTCTTTCAAAACAAGTGCTAGGGGCGTCTACATAGTAATCAGTTCAAATAGACAAATAAAAAGAAAAATGTATTTTTCTTTCATATACAAAGCTAATTTGATTGACCGGTAACAAACATACAGTAGTTGATAGTTGTCTTTTCTTTTTCTTCTCCTTGGTCTATATCTCTTCCGTCAATCTCTATTCTAGTACGGAAAGTACGCACAAGTGATATCCTTATGTTTCGTTGGTTTTCTCAATGTCATTGAGTTACTTTTCTTTTTGGTCCTCGGAAAAGAAAAACCAAAAAAAACAAGAGAAAGAAACTCTACACAGATACAAAATAGCATGTCTCATCTTACGATCGATAGGCATGATAGTGCTCATTACGATAGAATGCTGTGTCCTTCTCTTATGATATCGAATATATTTTGTGATTGATGAACGAAAGTAACTGAAAACCGAGCCCACAAAGAAGACAACAGATTTCTTTAGAGAAGTAAAAACTACAATGATTTATAATACTGACATGTGTCCGACTTGCGTCTATACTTAGACTAGTATGACGTGTCAACGAAAAGACAAAGCATTCTCTTGTTCGTATGACTACGATAGACTCGTATGCCTATGTGGCTCACTATTTGCTCGTGTTATAATCTTTTCCTTCACTCGTCGCGTTGCTCCCTCTCCCCTTCTATTTTCTTACGAGGTTTCCTAGAATACACATACATACGCACACACACATGCAACATCATTAAAAGAGTAAGATCGATGAATAAAGAACGCAAAAGTAACTTGCCGCTATGAATGATAGATCATACATACATATTTTGAAGATTTCTCTCTGTCTGTCTGCGTCTGTCTCTCTCTTCCTTTTGTTCGGCCATAACTACGTAATCTCTTATCTTTCTTTTTCCTTCTAAGACAACTAATGAAACAAAAGAAAGAGACAGAGAGCACATTCGTTGAACTGTTCTACAAGAGAAGAAAAAGCATCCTTAACGATGTCTAATTGATTGTTGCATTATTGAAAAAATAAATATAAATAAAACAAGACAAAGAACATATTTTTTCTCTTTCTTAAACAACAATCGAAACAGTTGCTTGATTAGTATTCTTCTTGTTTTCCACAACGATAAACTCGCTCAACGATTGGTTTATTTTTAACGAGGTCACATACTAATTTTCTATTGGTACATATTTCAACCATTCTTAATTAAGTAGAATTTGTATTTTACCAACTGTCTGTCATTTAAAGAAACAAATCGTTCGAATCAGTACGCCGTGGTTTAGTATTAAAAAATGTCATTTTGTGTAAAACCAGGTATGATTAATTAAATGATAAGAATAAATATAATTTTTTCATTATTTAGAAAATGGAAAAGATAAAGTTATGTTTTTAACTAGCAATGATTTAAGTTCTCCATCTGCAATTAAACTAAAAGATGATGAACAATTTGATCCTTGGGAACAACATGGTATGTTAATTTCGATGAAAAACATACTTTTTTGTTTCAACTAGATTTATTCTAAGGAGAATATTTTATTTTATTTTTGTCTTCAGGTTTAGTACTACCAAATGGTTCAATCAATTGGAATTGCCCATGCCTCGGTGGTATGGCGTCAGGCCCATGTGGTCTTGTTTTTCGTCGAGCCTTTACCTGTTTCCATAATAGTGATGTCAATTCTAAAGGTTCTGAATGTTTTACCGAATTTTCTGCATTAACACAATGCTTTGCGAAATATCCGAATCTGTACGGAAGTAAAGATAAATCTTCAACTAGTCAACCAACAACAACATCAGCTACAACGGCCATATCTGATGCACTTCGTAGTCAAACATAGTTCTGTTATTTGCTTTTTGTGCTTACCTTTTCTACCTGATAATCCCTTACATGATATAGTCCCAATGTTTGATTTTCTTTTTTAGATTTTTTTCCTAACAATGGCAAATGAAGGATCTTATAGAGTATTGGCTAGTGGCCGTAAACTTGAAATCAGTTCAACAGTCAATCGCGTATTAAAAAGTGGTCGTTGTCTTACAGAGAGTGAACCAACACAGAAAAAACAACGTACACTTTATTCTCAAATCGGAACAATATTACATAATAATAATGAATATGAGAATGATGATCAAGAGCACGAACTATCAAGCGAAATTCAAGTGAACGAACGGAAGCCACGAGAAAATGAACCATCAAAAAAATTACTTTTACAAGCTGTTTCCGATGCGAATAAAAGTGTTTTAATGAAATTAAATAAAACAAACGGAATTGTTAAAGTTATGAAACCCGATGGAACAACAGAATGTTTGACAACACGAACATTAGCAAAACGTTTGAAAGCTAAAGAACCAACATGGATCGATCCAACAAGTTTAGTAAATAAATCTGAACCATCATTAGGTAAAATGAAAGTTCGCATACGTAATGAATATTGTTCAACAGCCGACGACGAGAAATCAAATAATGAACCGGAAAAATCACCGATGGAATTCGAAGATGATGAAGAAGATGAAGTATTTTTTTTCAGAAACGTTAAAACTTATTTACTAATAAAAATTAATTTTGTTGTTTTAGTTTGTTGTTGTTGTAAATAATGATTTTGAAACTGGTGATGATATAAGTAATATTTGGATGTTAAACGATTATCCTTATAATGACAATGGAGCAAATATAAATTCAAACGAATACGAAGACGGACGAGGAAACGGACCGTTCAAACGTAAGTTAAGCGATGATATGATGTCAGATGATAACGATCAACAAGATTTTTCGCCACAAACGACTCAATTATCGGCATCGGGAAAGAAATCGAAACGTTGTCGTTTTTGGCCTGACTGTAACAATGGCGATCAATGCGAATTCGTTCATCCAACACAACGTTGCACGTAAGTTAAAGGTTGCATTTCAATAGGAAATATTTGAATTTTATTTCTAAATTTTCAGACATTTTCCAAATTGTGCCTACGGTTCGGAATGTTTATATATTCATCCGCCTTGCCGTTACGGTAGTGCATGTGGAAAATCGAATTGTCCCTATTTGCATTCACAAGCAACACCCGCATCATCGCCTTCATCAGCGAATAACACTAGTGCTGTTACACGACCACCGATCACAAATCGACCGGACAGCTCAGTTGTAAGTTTCTATTTGAAATTGTAAATAGGAGTACTTCGATTTTCACACCCTACTCATTAGTCATTCGTATCCAATAAAAAGAAAAAAAACTACTGAAGGTTATTTCGATAGTGACGCTTACCTTCATATCTGATTGACAAGACAATCATATATATATATGTTTATAAATTTTAGGTATGCAAATTTGGTACACAATGTATGCGTCCAAATTGCATGTATTCACATTCTCGTATGCCATTGCCAGTTGCTCGTAATTACAAATGGGTAAATAGTAAATGGTAAGAAAATGATTGTTTGCTTTCTTCTTTTGAATATTTTATTGATAATTATAGGCGTGCGCCGGACGATATGCCATCGCTTGCACCCACACCAAAAAATATTGTTTATGAAAATCCGTTTAAATCATCGATAATCAAAGAAACAAATAATAGTAATGAAAATGAGGTCGAAAAATGAGTCGTTCTTTGTTCTTAAATCTTGTTTGTGTTCGTTTTTTTATTCTTGACTTTCGTCTGCGAAAGCCTAATTCTTTGTTCGTACATGTATGTGCTGTTCATTGTTCTTGATATAAACAACAACATAAAAAGAAAAGAAAAACATGCGTGATTTTTCGGACATTTCCTATGTCGTACTATTAGATTCTTTTTAATTTCTAGTATTAATATTTCTTGATAAAATAGAATCGTCACGGCTATTGTGATATTCTTCCAATGAGATGAATGTCGCTTATTAAACTCAGATAGATCTAATAGGTTTCCTTTGTCTAGGCATTGATAACATTACTCGTGCGTTTTGTTTTTATTATAGAACATTGTAGATTTGTTTTTTTCAATCATCGATAATCATGTCATCGGACCCGATTTCATCGTCACAAATAGACAATAATTCGTCTAATAATGATAACCAAGTAAGTTTGCATGTTGATTTCTCAAATGCCTACTCTTGTTATTCTAATATTCAGAATATTGCCGATGTTCTCTTGTACGCCGAATCGAAAATAACACGAAAACAAGCTGTACGTGAAATAGCTGATGTTGTCTTGCGTGCTAATATGAGACCACGAACAGTTAAACGTGCATTGCAATTACTTAAAGCACTCCTACCATCGGAAAATACGTTGCCAGCCACGGTTGACGAACTTTTCGGGGCTATGCTATCATGTAAATATTCGATAAAATGATTTTATTAAGAATAAAAAAACAACAACAATATTTACTTTTCTTTAGCGGAAAATGACTGGCGATTAGCACAATATTTAATCAGACATAAACAACGACCATCCTTTTTATCATCATCATCTTCGAATATGTGGAGTGAAAATTCGAATTCAGCCAATTCACTTATCGCTGCTAGTTCATCATCTATGCCACAAAATCCAGAGCTACATACACCAGCACAGTCATCCTCCTTATTTTTACCTGTCAGTAGTAGTAGTAGTAGTAGTAGCAGCAGCAGCAGCAGCAGCAGCAACAACAGCAGCAGTGATTCTTCTTCTTCATCATCATCCTCCTCTTCTTCATCAGCATCATCCACAGCAAGTTCGGATGATGACGACGACGAAGACGAACGAAATATTCTTCTTGCAATACAAGGCGCTCAACAACAAGAACAAGAACAACATCTCATAAATTCATCATCACCAACGACTGCAACTGCAGGTAACATCCCATTCGTTGTTTCCTTTTATTTATTTCTATATTATGGATGTAGGAAATAATCTGAATAATATAGTATCAACTAATAATAATAATAACAATAATAATGAATCATCTGATCAACGATCTCAAATAGTATCTAGTTCAATTAATCGATTTCCTCTACTGGGTGCATTCAAGCGTCAACTAAGCGATGTTTGTATTTAGAAGTGAAAATAAATTGCTCATTACTACTATTTAGACATCATCGGAAGACTCAGATAGTGAACCTGATGTATTCTATTCAACGAGAATATCAGATGATGATGACGACGACGACGACGATGACGACAAAGATGACGATAGTGACAAAGAAACAACATTTTATCCTATTTCCAATAACAATAATAATATTAATAATAAATCATGCTGTTTTGTAAATATTTTTAAATAAGGTCAAAATATCAGTTTGCCGTTTTCTTTTTCTATTTGAAGGAAATGAATGGATGCGATCTACTCGATGGTGGTAAACGACGTCGACATTAGTAAAAAAAGGAAACACCAAAATTCAACAACCTAGTTCAACGACGTCAGATTGAACATCAGTTGTTATTGTACGAAAGAAAAATCAAGATTTTGTTGATTATTTTAAAAAAAATCATATTATTTTTCTTTTGATTTATTCAGTTATGTTTTTTTCAAAGTGTGTGCGTTTTTTTTTTGTTTTATAAGAGATTGGGTATTAAATACATAGCGAAAATGAAGGAAGGACAATGAAAAAAAATCAAAGAGGCTGTTACCGAGACAACAGTGGATAGAAATGGAAGTATTTACTAGACAAATATACATTATTTATTGTGAAAAAAAAAACAACAGACATTTTGAGATAGAAGTCAACTATGTCGACTGTGCAGAAGGTAAACGCAGAACATGAATAGAAATTAGGAAATTTCTTTTATTCAAATATTCGCTTTAGGCTCACTCTGTTCAGAATTACACTAATAAAGAACAGCACAGCATATCACCGGCACCACATTTTAATTATGAGACATATTATAAACATCAAGAAAAACAACCGACACATACAAACCCTCTTCTTCAATATCTATCGGATACAGAATTGAAGTTTCGAAATGACAATCTGTACGAAACAGAAACCTTTCGATTACCTCGTCGAACCGAGTATGTATTCTCAAAAGGCAACGAACTCATATTTTCTTGTGGATCTTTCTACAAACTATTTTTATTAACTTATGAATAGGCACTTTATCTCGTAATGGTTGTTTAGGTATTTTTTTCTTTTATTCATAATTTTTCAGCTTGTGCGTCAATAAATTTCAAAGTAATATCCGACGTAACCAACTAAAAACAATTTCCTTAGAGTAAAACTTTCTCTTGTTGTAAGTGAAAAGCATTCATTCTGTTTTTTGAGTTCAACTATTAACCTTATGAGTTAACAAACGATAGAGAAGTTCTGATGTAGGAACATGATTATGCAAAAACGCTACCCGAACGCATTAAACATAATGATTC
Organism: Rotaria socialis; assembly: GCA_905331475.1. Taxonomy (NCBI): domain Eukaryota; kingdom Metazoa; phylum Rotifera; class Eurotatoria; order Philodinida; family Philodinidae; genus Rotaria; species Rotaria socialis. The sequence continues at coordinate 43,744 of CAJNYU010003930.1, read as the reverse complement.
TATGAAGAAGAAGAAGAAAAACAAGACTTTGACGTAAATAATTTCTACTTTCATAGTTGGCATGTCATTTTTAAATAAGATCCTTTCAGAAGTGTAAGTAGGAGAAAAACTCTTTTCATGCTATTCAGATAAAAGATTGTGTAGACACTGACGACGGGGGAGAAAAGTTTTCTGAAGCTTTTAATTTATCCAACCTTAGTTTTCCGACGTAATGCTTCTTCAATTATAGTAAAAGTTATAAGAACTTCCAAGTCTCCTCTAGAATATCGAGTTTTATTTTTATTTCTCTATAGTATCTTAAATCGATATATTAAAATGAATCCGAATTTCGACCATTTAAATCGTGTCTATGAGCCGAACTCGACAAATATTGAAAAACAACGTTATCGACGTTGTGTTGAACAGCAAGAACAACGATTACATCGTATTCGGAAGAAATTTGATTTTCAAACCAATGACGGCCACAATAGCCATTATTTTTTAACGGGTGCTCGTTACAATCGGTTCGATACAGTCGATTCGAAAATTTTACTGAAATATGGAACATTTGTTAATCGAAATAATCCTGAACAAGTCGATATAAAAGCATCACACTTTAAAAAATTCCGTGAAATTCTTCAAGCACAACATCGTGCGAGTTCAACTGCTGGTGAAACATCACGAAAAGATCTTGGCTATGATCTAAGTGATGACAAAAAAGTTGAAGAAGATTTAGAAGATTTAACAAATCGATTTGAAAGAAGTTCAAGTCGGCAATCAAGTTTAAAACCAACAGCATATGGAAAACGAACTAAATTGCCAAAAATTAAAGGTAAAATAATGATCTGATAAAAATAGGCATTTTTTTTTAAATTTTATTCCTTAAGATCCCGAACGATATGTTGATGTTGGAAGTCAAATGCCCGAACGGAAACGAGGTTTGATTTTGAAAAAAAGAAATGTTCAACAGAAAAACTGATTCTTCATAGGTCGCCGTTCTCTTGATCGAGCAATCTCATCTTCATCGACACATCGTAGTAATCGTCATCGTCGTCAATCTCAACATCAACAGCAACAATCGCCAGCACAACAAAGTAGTGTTTCCTATGTTGCAAATAAAGTTTCATTTTCATTGGTCAATGAATCCAATCCACCAATCACGACCGCAACAAATAAACAACAAGAGGATGAATATGAATTAGTAACCACTGAGGATAATGATCAACGTTATGAATCACTACAAAAGCAACATGCGGTTCCTCATGAATCTATTGATGGTGATGAAGAAGAGAACGATGACGATGAACATGATGATGATGATGATAAAAATAACAATAATAATAATCATGATGATGAAGACGAACAAGCACAGGCACAGGAAGAATATGTTGAGAAAAATGATGATGATGATGGAGAGGAAGATGAAGAAAATAATCCAACAGTTCTTGAACATCTTCGTGTTCAAGCTACTGCCATGGTTTCGAATATACTTTCGTCTGCTATGGACCAAATCAGCCTTACAGCAACAGAATAATATGAAATAACTGTTCTATATCTTCTCTTTTTTTCAAAAAAAATTCCTTTCATTTTTTTTTCTTACACGATTAAACTATTTTGAATTTTTTTTAATGATTTACAACAACTATGTTTGTTTTCTTTTCAATGCAAGAAATCATCACTGTTAATGATTCACACAATATGTTGACATGAAACGTCTAAAAAACAAATGATTGATTAGTGCCAATTGAACTCATCGTTTTTGATCAAAACAACACATTTAGAAGAGGAAGAAGAAAAAGAAGAAAAAGAAAAGCAAAAAATCAGGAAATTCCGAGTATCTATCCTTCGCCCCCAAAAAACTTGAGTCTACTATTGTCAAATAAACACAATATGTCTAATCTTTCTTTATAGTTTTCATTTGTCCACCGTAAGAGGAGTTAGCCGGAGGAGTGAATTCGTTTGGACACAATTCAAATGAGAATGAACGAAAGATACATGAAGCCTATTATTATCGGCGGTCAGTCTTCGGGTATGTTATTTCTTATCGTGAGATTGGGCCAATTACTTCACTCTCGAACATCATAGACGACCGATGGACGTTTGTTTTGCTTTCATTTCACCACAAATGGCTTCTGTGTTGATAATGGTGAGTGGACTCACCCAGATGCATACTTATTTGGCTTTAAGCCAGTAGAGTGTATGTTGCTCAGACACATGATACATACCGTGTCCGAGCCAACCATTTTTTCTTTTCTTTTCAGTTGCCCGCTCTTCTTTAAGGTCAATATGTCTGGCCGGGTATATAGAAAGACGAAGAAGAAGAAGAAGAAGAAAATTTTATCGATGTTGATTGAACGGGACGATGTTATGAGCGAATCATAGAGACGCGCGAGCGCCCGCACATCAGTATTTGAATAAGCATACAGCATTCGAGCCCTAAGTAAAAATGGTACATAGAAAAGAAAGAGAAACAGGTCAATGTTCGGTCAAAAAACGGGAGAAAAGAGAAATGTACATATCTGAACATGTCGTTCATATTAGACAGCAGCTAACAACGGTCGGACGCGTGCACAAGTCTACGTTTTTTCTCTCTCTCTTTTTTTCGACAACGACGATTTACATGCGTATATGCGCGTGCATAGAGAGAACACACACAAAAGAATGTACAAAGGGTCAAGCATAGGTCCAGTCCGTCCGTTCGTTCATTCGCATCGTTGTTCTTAACGGTTATTGTCGTCCACTGCCGCCGAAAGTTCGTCCTTCTTTGTCTACATTTTTTGTCATCATGACGTCAGGAAAAAAGTTCAGGAAAATCCACATTTTTTTAGATTGCATGGTGAGCTCTCTCTCTCTCTCTCTCTATCGTTCTCTGTCAAACTTTTTTGTTTCAATACAATACGCATGCTGCATTGTGCACGTTTTTCTTTGGTGGACGGAGAAGAGCTCTTTGATTCGCATGATTGTGTTATTTAGTCTATGTGGATTTTGCAAGTTCATGACTAGATCTCACACTCATCCTAATTGAGAGCACTATCACTTGAATTTATTTTTGTTTTGTTTTGTCACACCGATCATTCATAGTTTGCTTAGGCTAGGTGAAACTACGGTTGAGGTTTGTTATAATGAAATTCCTCACCGGGTTCTACACTTAGCTTGAGCGATTATGATATTATTTATTTTTGATGAATTAATTAATATCTATGATTATGATTATTATGATTATGATTATGATTATGATTATTATTAATATTATTATTATTATTATCATACAATCATTGTTCTTTCGTTGGAAGGTTGTATAGCCGGTCAATTTGATTTAGAATAATGTATAAATCACCGGGTATAACACTCTTCCTCTGATATGTTCATTTATCGTCGATTTAATCCGAGCCGGGAATTTTTCTAATCATATTGTAGGAAGATTGCATAGCCGGTCACTTTGATATTTATACAGTCACCGGGTATACACTCTTCCTTTTTCTGGCTCATAATTGTCGTTGATAAAGCAAAAACATCAAATAATTTAGACTTCGGATTATCGAACACAAACTAAAATGTTCTTCGAATTATTGTTGAACATAATTATTCGTGTGTTATTTTATGTATTAACTTTCCCTGTTTTTTTTTTCATCAACAATAAAAGAAATCAAATCTTGCGAAACTTCTTTTCATACATAACAGATTTAATTAGTAAAATATGATATGAAAAAGTCCTAGCAATGCAATTTTAGAGTATAAAATTGAAGTTGAACAAAAATAAATCTTGCATAATCGCTGAGAAATTTCTTTTTCTTTTTATTCATATTAAGTTGCACGTAAGAATGAAGCTCATTTTAGTTTTAAATCAACGATAAACTAGTTTAATGTGAAGAAATATCTATTGTTCAAATTATACACATTTAGATGATTGATGGATTATAAATTAAACATGGCTATGGGTGTTATTATTTATTTTATAAAAGATGAACTATCTAACACATAAAGAAAAAAAAACGAAAGATCGTTGCTATATAGCCGTCACCTATTAGTAATTTCATCCTACTCTCTATTCAAGTTGTCTCGAAGTACATGTAATTTAAGAGGAATTGATAATCTAGAAGACGTGACCAGACCATTCAACTTGTCTATGTGTGACAGGTATTTCAAGTCTATACATAAAACAGGTCACTGCGCTCATGCGAGTTGTTTAATGGTATTAAACATCACTAGTAAATTGATGTAGCAAAGTTAATTTCAAGGATGACAGTACAAAGATGATGTATGCGATTTCAACAACTGAACTATAAAGCTGACAAATGTTAGAATCTTGATTTAGAACATGTCTTGAGGAATGATGAATGACGTGTACGTTAACGAAAAAAAAACAATTTTGATCATTTAGTCGATCAATAATAGATGCATAGATGTAATTAAAATATATCGAGGTGTCTTGTTGTCGTTTTGCTGCGATAAAATCCATATTCTATTGGACAACAACGTCAAATGTTAGCGAAAACAAAAACGATTACATTCAATATCAACGACATGCATATAATAGGCTTATTTTTTTACTAAATCAATTATCAAATTATTTTCAAAAACAACACTTGATTAAGTATAAAAAATAGCCGGCTGAAAAAAATTAAATTACTTCCGATGAATAACCATTAGCCTGAAACAAACGAAGTTAACACAAGGAATTGACCGTACTTCTATTTTGAATGTTTACGATTTTCGAATAGCTAAGTGTGCGCCGTAAACAAGATGACTACTGGATTTTATCCTATTATCATCGTGACATCCGCACCAGGCCACTTCAAGGACTTAAAATGGCAAGTGCCGACAAGTGGATAAGTTTTTTTAAAATGCGTCACAAACAGAATTGCTGAATTTATATAATACGTATATTATTTCTTTGTATAATCTACGACGGAAGTGAAAAAGGATTATAGAAGATAATGTGCTGATTTATTGCTGAAATCTTTCCTATGGAATCAAGGATGAAATGCCATCAACAATCTAGTTCTATCCTTATTTTTTTCTGATGTTGTTGCTACTGGTACTCGTAGATATACGACCTTCGTTCAGAAAATCAAGTGAAACTGTCTTTAATCACGCGTTTTCCTATTCTGATGAGCATCCATTGCTTTTAAATTAAATCCAATCGAACACTTGATTTAGGAAATCTTTGAAGTCGAAAGAAAGAAGCAAAAAAACAATTAGTTTTATTACGAACACATACGTATGCATCGACAGCGAGTACAACAACAAAAAAGAATTCGCATTATGAATAATAGACATTGATCGGCTCTGGCATTAATTAACTTATGTTGTGTTTTCTTTTTTATCATGTCATCTTTTATAAGGAAAAACGAGCGTGAAGACGCCAGACAAATTTCATCTAAGAATATATTTAGTCCTTTAATATAAAACTCGGGCTTTTTTCCGCTATCTGTTTTTATTATCTCCAACATAAAAACTAATTTATATGAAGCAGCAATGTGTTAAATGCTATCGTTTTTTATTCTTAAATAAAATAGCATGCCGAATAGAATATATGTGCGAGTGTTGATCGATTATTCCAGCATTCATATTTTATCAAGGTTACGATTTATTTATTTATTTTCGTTTCTTCTATTGACAATAAAGTTCTATGTTTATCAAGTAGGAGTCTGCACGCATCTTTCTATTTTGACATGCATGAATATTAATTTTATTTGAAATAGATATTAAACGAAAACGATATAAAATAAATTAGATGAGCAGGAGAAAAAACAAAGAGAAAATTCATATTGTATTTTAATCTATTTATTCAATAAATCATATTGAGGAATGAACACATGTTGACAACTATGTTCGTTTTATTTACGGATCTGCTCTCTGCCGCGTTTTTTTATTCTCATTCATTGGACACGATAGACAATCTTGAGCATCTTCCACATACTCACGTAAAGCGATTTAGCAGTAAGTATGCGTTTTTCTCCTTCTGGTCATCAGAGTGTTAGTTTTCTTAGTATTAGCGAGGAAAAAAGCATTAACAATAGTACTACGTCAATGACTATTGGCACAATCTTTTAAGCAGTTCTAACGTCACCATTTTCATTGAGCGTCAATTTTCATTGTGTGAGTTATGATCATTATTAAACTCTTAAGAAAGTGATGTCGCGTTTCATATGCGAAAAACACCACAATGTCTTTGCTATTCACGTGCATGTGTGTTGGATGTAATTATTAATTTGCGCCTGTATTTTCTAGGGCATTAAGAACTAATTAAATATCTTGTGGCATAGAATAAAAACCAAATGAATAAACGCAATAATCAACAAATGAGGTAAAATCTTGCGAATATTTTATTCTATTGTCGATTTTAAGAAATATCGAATGGCAGAAAATATTTTCTTACACTTGGATTAGAAAAGATTCCATCTAATCCGTTGTCAAATGAATACAGAGAGAGTAGGAAATTTATTGTTAAATTAATAATGATTTCATATGCTAGATGAAATTTCAGATGAATGTTATTTGTTCCGTATGTTGTTGATTTTTAGCCTTCATCTTTTTTTTTTCGTCTAGTTAATATCAACGTATTTCCTATTTTTTGTAATGTACGATAGAAGTGAAGTACTTAGAAACGAACGTTCAAAAAGCCGTTTACTCTCACGACGGATCATTGATCTTGCATTACAAAGAGAACAAGAAAAAAGCGACATTGACAGAAAAAACTTATACGTTCACTTTTAACAAGAAGAATTTCCATGATATTGAAGACATATTAGATTTAAAATTGATTGCTAATTGTAAGAAACGATAGAAAATAAGAATACTAGACTATTATGAATGTTGCCAAATAATCGTGTCCCATATATTCAAGTGAGCAGCATTTATATAAAAGCGACAATAAGATTCAATGAGAACTTCGTCTTATTCATATATTTCAATTTAAAATATTATTGTGATAAGTACCTGAAACCAATGAAATCATTCAAGTGCAGTTAATTCGTCTGAATATAGGCAGTGAGAAACAAAACAGATAACAGAAGCTTTCAGTAAGTGGAATTTCCTGTTCAACGTTTCAAGAGTTGATTATTCTTTTATTGAATATATATATATATATTCATAGGCCACAGGAAAATGGGCAGTATTTCTATTGAGTTTGAATGATATTTATATATATTTCTTGTTTAAATGCTTGTATTACGTTAAACTGAGGAGAATTTTTATTATTTATCAAATTCCGTATTGTTTCGATGTGCATTTGTTATTGGATGAAATGCCAGAAGAGTTATTGGTGAAAGTATCCACGAAAAGCAATATTATCTGCCGGAGTGCATACAATAAGAAGATGTAGCAGAGGAGAAGGAGAGAACAAGAAATCCCACTTCCACTTTTTAGTGATGCAAATACGGTTCTCTCTCTCTCCCCCTGTGTTCCCGCCCTCTTTTTCTTCGTCTTTTTTTGCCTTCACTACTTCTTCTTCTTTTTTTCTTACATCATTCTTTGTTGTATATTTTTTACGATTATTAAATGCGAAAGGCATCTGCGAATGAATATGAACGTTATAAGAAATTGAATTCTTCACCGATAAGAATAAGCTAGAGTATTACTGAGTAACTGAGAAAGCGAATTTACAAATTAATTAATTGTCTCGGCACATATCTAAACCATGAAATCTAATCTTAGTGTGAAAATGGACGAAAAACATAATCAAACAGTAGGAATGCTCAATGATGAAAATCATCCGACACGAACGATGCATGACGAAAATCGACCGCCATTACGAAAAGTAAATTGAGTTTATTTTTTCTTTAAACAAATTCATAATCCTATTCTTCTTATTCTTCTTTCTCGATTAGTGTTGTTCAACCTTTCTTGAACCTTTATGTAATAATTTACTTCTCGCATTGACTATTGCCGGTGTATTTTTGGGCTTTCTCCTCGGATTTCTACTTCGTTCATCCAAGCCATCCGTCGAAACGATTATGATACTATCGTTTCCCGGTGACATTCTCATGCGCATGCTCAAAATGCTTATATTACCTCTTATTACATCCAGTCTTATAACTGGTTAGTTCCAAGAAAAAGTCACTTAAAATCAATTCCCAGCATTCTATTGTGTAGGTTTGGCTGTACTTGACCCGAAATCAAGTGGAAAACTAGGTATTTATGCATTAATATATTACTTTTGTACAACTGTTCTTGCCGCTACCCTTGGTATTATACTTGTACAATTGATCCGACCAGGTGAACGAGGTAATAACGCTCAAGTCCGTTCGGAATTATTAGGAGACGAACCAAAAGCTGACCAAATCACAACACTTGACGCAATATTTGATTTATTTCGGTAAAAAAAATTCTCGAAACTAATTAGAAAATGATTTTCCTTTAGAAATATGTTTGCGGAAAATATTCTTCAAGCAACCATTGAACAAGTCAAAACAACACGAGGTTTTTTTCAAAATGTGAATGGCCCCTGTTTTTTTTAAATTTTTGTATAGAAACTGAGATGGTCAATTTGAATGGTACAGCAGTATCTAAAGTTAAATTCACTACACGTTATGTTTCCGGTACCAACTTCTTGGGTTCGAACAGTTGCTTCTTTGAAATAATTATTCTCTATACAAAGAAAATATGAAATCTATAGGTTTGATTACATTTTGCTGTGCATTCGGCATTGCAATTGGAACAATGGGACAACGTGGAGAACCAATGTTACATTTTTTTGTTATCCTAAATGAAATTGTCATGAAACTAATTAAACTTGTTATGTGGTATGCAAATAGATAAATTAATTTCTTCGTCAAAAAAACAAATTTCCATTTTAGGTTCTCTCCAATTGGTATCATGTTTTTAGTGGCTGGAAAAATTTTAGAAATAGAAGATTTGCTTAAATTAGCTCAAAGTTTAGGAATGTATGCAGTAACAGTATTAACGGGTTTAGCTATACATTCATTGTTTACGTTACCATTAATATTCTATGCGATTACGCGTCGAAATCCGTTTGCATTCTATCGAGGAATGCTTCAAGCTTGGCTGATTGGTATTGGAACAGGCTCGAGGTAGGACGAATTTTTATTTTAAGAGACGATAATTTTAAAAATCTATCGTATTAGTGCTGCATCGTTACCTGTCACATTTCGTTGTTTGGAAGAAACATTGAAATTAGATAAACGTGTGACGCGATTTGTATTACCTATTGGGGCAACGGTTAATATGGGTAGGAGAATTTCAATGAAATCTATCCTAAAAATATTCCCTATGAATTTAGATGGTACGGCTTTATATGAAGCTGTTGCTCCAGTTTTTCTTGCTCAACTTATGGGACGGCAATTAGGTATTGGACAATTAATTATTGTTAGGTAAAAAAAGAAAATCTATTGAAAAATTTCAATTATAAATATTATTTTTCGATAGTTTAACGGCAACGGTCGCTTCAGTTGGAGCTGCATCAATTCCATCGGCAGGTCTTGTTACGATGCTGTTAGTTATGTCAGCTGTGAATATTCCTGCACAAGAAATTACCATTATATTTGCTATTGATTGGGCTTTGTAAGTAAAACGAAGAAACAAAAGCAACAATCAAAATTTTCACTTTTTAAAATTTGATTTCAGAGATCGAATTCGTACATCTGTTAATATATTAGGTGATGGTATTGGCGCTGGCATACTTGATCATCTCGTTCGTAGTGAATTAGGTCCGCCAGAACTTGAAGAAGGAGAAAATACCGATAGACCTGTTCAAACTCGAACAGCAGCACGACTTAGCGCCGCACGATGTTTGCGTAGTCATGATGATGACAATGAAACATCTAAGCTTTAAAGAATTGATAGTTTTTGAATTGATTTCTATTCGCTCAGGTAGCAACAACTGCCTTGGATTAAAATATGAAACTGAAAGAAACAAACGAAAATAATTAAATACAATATATCCTATTCTATTTTATATTAGTCTAGTTTTGTAAACAAGAAAACAGTGTGTGTGTGTGTGCATGTATACAGATTGTATGTCTTATTTTTTTTGTTGATCAATTTATTTGATGTTGTTTCTTCTATTTTGATTTGTCATATAGATTTAAAACAAATATAAGAAACTGTTAATGTGATTGTGTATTAGAATTGAAAATGCATATTTATTAATAATTCTGTTTCTATTATTTTGTTGGCATCGTCCAGTAAATGGTTTCATTGTTTCTCACATCGCAAATGAAGGCGAAGGAAAAAACGTCATTTCCGTTATATTCATTTATTCAATGAATGCTTGACAAGCATAAAATCGATTGTAAAATGCATAGGAAAAATTTTGTCCTGTTAGAATAATATTGGAAAGTATAGTACAATGTGCGTGTATTTTATAAATTTCAAGCATTTATTTGTATTTAATTACCTCGAGTAAATAATAATAATACGTTGCAAATTCAATATTTCATTTTATTCTTTACTAAAAGTGCATTAACAAATTTCCTTCACTCTAGAACTATAATTTTCGTTAAGTGGCAGTCTCGTGCGTGCAAGAATAACTTTTCTTCATTATAGAACGATTTGTCTAAGTATCTTCGTCAAGGTCATATGACATAAAAAAAATCAGAACGCAATAAGCAAATTTTGTTCTAAAATCAGCAACAACAACAGCCGATTGTTTCATTAACCGTTCTAATATCCGATAGGTGGTGCATAATATGTGATGTAACGAGTTCGTTCATATATTTAATAAAAAAACACAAACGAGTTTTACAAAAGAAAAAAAAATGTATCTGACATGGTGTAAATTAATTTCTATGTGTACCATTTTCTTGGTCGATTTTTAACACGAATTTAAGAGTGTTCGATTCAACAGCTAGAATTAAACCATCGAAATCACAACAATATTCATCATCGTTAAATATCTGTGGTAAAATCATCTTTTGATTGAAACTTGCTAATGTACGTTGTAGAAATTCTTTTTCATTCGAATTTTTTGCATCACTTATATCAATATCAATATAATCGATTTTATTTGTATCAAGAATATGTTTTAATTTACGTTGATTACCAATGATCAATTGGTTACTAGTTATATTTGTCATGTAAACTTTTAGTGGCATTTTATTATCTAAAAATATGCAAAACATATTAATTAAATGTAACAGCCGTTTAATGTTGTTTTTTCCGATTGCACATTTTGTATGTAAGCAGCTTGATCATAGGTTAAGTTGTAATTCGTGTAATGACGGTTCTTTTTTTAATCGTCAAAGGAAATTTATTAACAACAAGAAAAAATAGATCAATGATTTATCAATAGGAGTTTACTGTTGTTACCTAAAAGCCTTGATAGCAATGTGAATTGTCGTCGTAAAATAAGAAAAAGTATTTCTTCTCTTGGTTCATAAATAATATTGTTTAATGCGAAAACAGTTCTGAAGTATCTAATATATCAAAGTGCTTTATTTTACACGATTCATTAAACAGTCACTATAGAGACCTCGATATCAAATTTACTTTGCACTAGTTAGACATACTTGTTTTCGTTGAATACCGCCACTAGTGTCACTGTTATAAGTACTTAAAATAAGTTAACATGATTGGACGCAGGAAAAGAGCCGATCATATTCTGTAAATAATAAAAGCGACACTTATCCGATATGAGAAAAAGAAAAAAAGAACTGGAACTCGAATCTACAGCGATTTTTTTTGTAGTGAATATATTTTTCTCGATTAAAGTAATATATTGAATTAACATCTTCTACAAAAAAAACATGAATGAATCATTATTTATTTTACACCGTGAACAAACTCTTTTTTCGTACATACTGCATGTTTGTCATAGAACATGATAGCTGAGAATAGAAGAAAAAAATAATAAAAGAAAGCCTTGTTTTTCATTTTATTTTCATTTCAGAAGAACTGTCAGAGCGTTGAGTCTTTTTTTTCTTCTTTTCATCTAGTCATGCATTTCTATTGCCAATGCCTTAATGTAACTATTGATGTGCTAGAAATCAATGATAGCCAAGAAACACAGACAAGTATGCATTTGTATTTCAATTGTTTTTATTTTTACATAAATTCTTTCTTTTTCTTAGATGTTTTGGCCAATGAGTTAAAGCGATTTGTGAATCTAAAAAATGGATGGCTTGAATGTAAAATAGCTACAGAGTTAGCAATCCATATTGTATGGCAAAATTTATTTCAATCAATATCTCTCCGTGATATGAAACTAAACCGGTGCTTAGGTTGTAATCAATATACACATTTAACAAATATGAACATGAACAGAATATTGATCAATAAAGATCTACTTGTATGTTATTAATGGAACATAACGAAAGCGAACACAATCTTTTGATTTTCTTTTAAGAATGATAAAACAGTTAAGAGAGCTTATCTTGATCCAAATTATTCACAAATAACTAAAATTGTACTACCACCGAGAGTCAATAGTTCTCCTCGTATGGCAAGTTCGCAAGGTAAATTTAGAATTCTTTAGTTTTAATGGTATAGAAATAAATAAATATATATATATATATATATATAGATGAAACTTGTCAACGTGAATGTGAACTAGTTCAACAAATTTATCGTCAGTCAATAGCGGATGCAGATCGAGAAATAGAAGAAAAAATCCAGTAGAAAAATACAAAAAATTGTCTTAAAAAACAATTTTCTCATTTTATTTTATAGAATCTATCAACGTGAACAAGAACAAATTTTGGATAAAAAAACAAAGGTCATTTATAAAGAATTGGATCATTTTTTACGGTAAATATTAATAGAAAAATTGAACTTGCTGAGTTGAAAATTTCCAGACTTTTGTCACTGAGGATACGTTTCAACAATGTTAATTGCCTTGTCAAAATTTGTAACTAGTAGATTTTCCCTTGAGAATCGATAGATTTCAATAGAGAGAAAAAAAATAATATTTTTGCATAAATTTATAGTTTCATGCGGACAATACCTCGACAGGTGTCAAGTAATAAAACATCACCTGTATTGCAAACATCAAGTTCTTATATCAATGAAAATAGGTTAATAGTTAAGCTTGATTTATATGTTGAAGTACAAATTATTTATTGTTAACAGTATGGAATCAGGTTTGGGTTCGGATATATTTGATGCTAATGGCGCAGATTTCAGTCGTCAATCATCAACCTTCGAACGCGTAACAATAATAATTTATTAAATGTTTTATTAGTAATTGTGTTTTTGTCTTCTACAGGCATTTTCTGAACGTACTAGTAATCTAGATGAGGACACAATCGATGATCCTATGTTTGAAAACACAGGTATGTTGTATAGGAAAAGTTTCCTCGTCTACCATATTTCACTTTTATCTAGATTGGTTTTCTGGTAAAGATAGTTTGCCGAATTTTGCGACATCACTACCAAAAGAGATTGCATTTCGTTCCTGTGCAATTTCTCAACAGGTAACGTTTTTCTATGCTCGGTTGTATTCATTCTTTTTTACATGTTTGGATTTTGTTTTCGATTCAAGAATGAAAATGATAGTAACGATCTTGAACGTATTGGTAAATCATTTCGTGAATTAAGTCAATCATTAATGTGTACAGATGGCACTGAAGTTTTCGGGGATTTACCTTCGCCAAGACTCAACAGTCAACCAACGTAAATACATTTATATAAAGAGATTGATAATGTTCACGCATTTTTTCGCTGGAAATATTCTTTTTTAAACGACTTTTCTATTTGGCTACCTATTATGCTTCGTAGATAGTTCGACAAAATGATGTACCCTCTTTCTTTTCTACTTTGATAGATTCTGTTCATTTGTAGTTGCTTTTTATGAGTATTATTATTGAAAATATTCTAATTTCACAGCTTAATGTATTCATTTATATACGTTTAATTTCTTTTTTTTTAATTGTTATTATAGACATATGAATATAAATATAATATATGATCGATTTTTAGATCGAAGAAAAATAACCTATCGAATTAATCCTATGTAAATAATTGAATAAGCTGTTTTTTGTTTTATTGAAAATACAGAATAAATTTCTCTACGCATATAAATCAATGAGAACTGACATATATTGCTTGAGATAATAACAATAAAATTTGTCGATACGAATGCATTTATTTTCTATAGCGTTCCAAGACAAATACAAACTCTTGTAATCTTATCATTTTATTAGATAAATGCCAGATATGTCAATCAGGTTTTATGCATCACTAGCAATACATTATATATGATTACATTTCTGAAAGGTTTTTATTACTTAGAGTATATTTATATTCTTGTACTATAAAGATGATTGCAGAAATGTTTTATAAATTTTTCAATAATGATCAGCATTAATCAAAATCCGTATGGTTCTCGTTTGCCACATAATAAAAAAATGTACTTATAAAGCCCTATTAACATCATGGAGTCACGTTCTTTTTTTAATAACATTGAAATAAATTGCTAGCTGTCTTCTCATTATGTTTAAGTAATAACTTTCTCAAGGAAGAAAACTTCCTGGAAAAAAATAATGCCACTAGGGCTGCGTTTCCTACCAGTAATTGCGATGGAAACTAAATATAGAGCTTCGTCCAGCGAGCTATTCTGGTCACAAATTTACAGATATTAACCAATGATGCAGTCAAATGTAAAATGTTTGTTAAGTAAGACTCAAAGGAATATTTCTAATTTAAAAATCGCCTCAATAGGCTACTTGCAAATTTATTTTTCTAGGTTATGCCAGTATAATGGAAGTAATAACTATTATTCTCTAGATTGCAGAGATACCATATTTCAAAATTTTTGAAATCAGTAATATACATTTCCATCTAGCATCTTATTTGATTTTCAATCAGATAACTTATTTAGTTTATCAGCAGCTATGAAACATACCAGACATATCATTTACAATGAACCACAAACAGAGTAGTTCGTTTTTTATTCTAATCATTCTTTAATCATGGGAAATAATAAAAATGGTACATGGAAATGACTGCTGCGTTATTGCAATTTAGAAGAAAAAACTAACCAACTCACTAATCACATATTGCATTGAAACTGAGAAAAGGGTGTCAATGAGTATCAATATTAGAAAAATCAATCGTTTATTCGGCCGAAAAATAGTAAGCTATCGACTCTAATGGTTGCTTTTTGTTACACTATTTGACATATTACACCTAAGGCACTCGATCTTGCCTCCGGATCCTGCCGGAACCCATTGGAACCGGCACCGGATCACTCTAGAAGCCGGCATGTTTCCCACTAAAATCTGCCAAGAACCGATAGGGATTTCGCCGGAATCTCTGCTCCCGGAATCCGGACCGGAATTCAAAGGAAAATGATCCGGTCGTTTCCTGCCGGGTTCACAAGGGCTTAACCACATATTTGACCGGATTCCATCAGATTCCGATGGCAAGGACCTCATAAAAAATCTCTCATACAAGCGTTCTTCAATCACAAGATGAATCAACTGTAGTCTTCAAAAAACCGCACACAAACCGGCACGACTACGCCACATGAATAATCGCACATAATCCATACCAGCACCACCCAAACGGATCCACAACAAGTATTTCCCCCAACAGCAACAACCCTGAGAAAAATTGTAACCCGAAACCAACAACACCTGACTCACCAATACAAACGCTTACAATGATCCAGAACCATCCCACTATACATCGCATTCATTAAACAAACTATAACCCCGTTTATTGGGTCATCTTCTAGCATTTTAATTCTTGAAAACACCGCTCCACACATTATTTTGCACCCATCGAAATCATTAATAATTCATAGATAATGCATCTGAATATCATTCTGGGCCATCACCGCTTACTTTTTCATCAACTAATACCATTCTAAACATGTTAGAAGAGTCATACTTTTGAACACTAATTAACCAAAAATCAAACAAATTTTGGTTTTTTTTAAGAAGCTTATTAATTAAAAATTACGAAAATAAATGGGAGGCAACATAACTCTCTTTTGAAAAATTTGTAGGATTTGATAAAATAGAATTTCAGTGGTCTTCTAATGCGTAGAGTTAGGATAATGATAGCAATTGTAGCTTAGGATAACGAAACTCATATCCTTCCAGGACTCTACATGAAATATATCCTTGGTTTCTTTACTGCACGTTTTTTCTTAGATGAAGAAAGGCAAGAAAATATATAAATACTTGTATGCTACTTAGAATATTTGTTTACTGTTCATTTGACTTTTTTCATGTCTATGCACTAATTTAAGTTTTCATAATTTTAGCTAAGACCTGGACCGAACCGTGTCCATCTATGCTGTGTCCTGGACATATTACGGAGTATAAGCAGCGATAGCAATCAATAGAAAGGGTATGAATGTTGTGGACATGTGAGTTTTACTTTTCTCTTCGATAACACCCACATTCCACATTAATCCAACACACGTAGCTTTATGTTGATATTTAATGTTAGTGCGATGGAGAGTAGCATAACAGTTGCTCTTTATTTGCTTTACATGCCAAACATTGTAAAATTCAAATGATAACACAACAATGCCCCCCGAAGATGTGTGTGTTGGATATTGATAACGAAACAACGAAAAAATAGAAATATGAGCATACGCTGATGAAATGCATTGCTTTATTCTTGTAGATTGAGCTAATTTTGTGCCTTGTATACGAGCTAGATCAGTATTCTGCGGCGAAGAATAATCACAGACAAGTTGTATGGCAACAACGGTGACGTCAACAAGCCCCGACGCGACATTCGGCTATCGTGGAACAGATGGCACCACCATATAATCGCGTATCGCTGGGACACAGTCGGACCACCACGCGCAGCCTGCCAGTTGTCCCACGGGATGGACGAACATGCGTTACGCTATAGCGAGTTCGCAAGAGCACTCATTGCCAAAGGAGTAGTTGTCTATGGTCAAGATCATCGCAAGCATGGAGCCACAGCCAGATCAGTAACTGAGTTAGGTCGATTGGGACATGGAGGCTGGTCAATGCTTATAAATGACATACATCTGCTAGCCGAGCTCATTCGTTGACAGACTCCACATATTCCTCTAGTTTTCCTAGGACATAGCATGGAGTACTTCGCAATTCAATAGTATCTTCTTCAGTACAGTGTAGAAATTGGTGTAGTTGTACTAACTGGAACCGCTGCGTTGGACCTTCTCGAGCCAGCATTCAACTTAGATCAACCGATCGAGCTCAGTGCCTTAAACACTGCGTTCCACCCAGCAAGAACCGACTTTGATTGGCTGAGCTGGGACGAGTCGGTGGTTGATGCCTACATCAGAGATCCGTTATGCAGTGTCGCACTAGATATGGAGTCATGCAAAGAAATGTTTCTGGGTGCTCGGCGTATAATCGATCCAGAAGCTCTAAGACAGATACACAACGAGCTACCGATCTTCATATCCGTTGGTGATCTCGACCCACTCAACCAAAAATTAACGTTGGTCGAGGCGCTTGTCGGGCGCTTCCGGTTGGCAGGACTGAAAAATGTGACTGTCAAAGTCTACCACGGAGCACGTCACGAGGTTTTAAATGAAATAAACCGTGACGTCGTTGTGAATGACATCTGGTCCTGGTTAGAGCATGCAATATCGAACATTTCATCTTGAGGATGTGGGTGGGGACGCATGTTTAGAAGAGTTTATAAAGATCACATACACATACACAGACCCTCAAATTTCAGTTGAATGTGACTAATATTAAAAGAAGTTAAAACGTGTTAATATCATTAGAGAAAGGGAAGTGTAGTCACACTTCATAAGATATTGCCTAGAAAAGAAGTAGCCAACGTTATTCTTCATACTAAATAAACTATACATTTTCAAGCAAGTAGAAAAACTGAACATGATACAAATCCGAACTATATTGTTCATGCTTCTGATCTCGGTTATTGGATGTATTACAGCTACCGAATCGGCTGTTTCCATGGTTGATGGAGGGTAGCATTTTGAATGTTATAGTGTGTATTGTAATTTTTTAAGTCCCGGTAAATTGTGTTCGATCGGTAGATTGTGCTGTGGTCGTGCTTTGAATGATGCATGTTGTCCAACAGGCTAGATGTGTACGTCAACAAGACGCATCCAACTATCGCGTGATGGCAAAGCCCCAACATATGTGGATAAAACATACAATGAGAATGGTCACTGAGATACTTCAATTCTATCAATATTGATTAGATTAACTTCCAACAACCAATTAACACAGACTATCATATTCACTTTCTTAGATTTCTCAATCATGAACTTCTCATCTTTTTCTGATGTGTCAATATCTTTTAAAATAAACTATCAAACGTGTTAATATTCTTCATGCATTTAGACTAGGTTGAATTCATTCAAGATTTTTTTATTTTTTACAATTAACTATTGTTTTTAGAAGAGAAATGTGAAAAAAGTTGATTTTATCTTGTTCAATGGGGGTAGATTTGCCTAAATATGTTTTCTTATGATCATGATTATTTTCAAGATCGG
This sequence comes from Rotaria socialis, assembly GCA_905331475.1. NCBI lineage: Eukaryota > Metazoa > Rotifera > Eurotatoria > Philodinida > Philodinidae > Rotaria > Rotaria socialis. The sequence goes on along the minus strand of CAJNYU010003930.1, from coordinate 25,383 downwards.
ATTGCGTTGAACATAAATTAATGCTATAGAAAATCAACACATATGATGCATTATTTGTTTCATCTGATGAAGAAAACTATCCTGAGGGTGTGGGTGTGGTGTGTGAGGGTTACGGTTCAGTCTTTTCTATTTAGCTTCATTAAGGATTCATCATTCTACGATTTTAAGATAAGAGTATATCCTTCAACGGATGATAGTGGATTGTTGTTCGCTTTCAAGGAAGGGGTATTTTATTCTTCGTTATCGGGTTTACTATTTTACTTTTTCGTTAAAACGGTAAATCACTCTGTCTTTCTGGGTAGAATAAACTACCCTCTCTCAGAAACAGTTCATTATTCTATGCCTAAGGGTAGATTCTGCTACCATTTGCTGATAAGGGTTTAGTATTCCACGTTCAACAGCTGATTCCTCTACATCTTAATAAAAAGCGTGTAGTACTGTACGTGAATGTTCAATTCTATGCTCCTTCATTGACAGGATTTTTTTATTCTACTGACAAATATCGACTTATCTACCTTAGCATCTCAAGGGGTAGCTTCATCGTAGGTTGATGGTTAATTCTACTTCTCTTTCGTTGAAAGTGTTTATTACGCTGCGCACATGGGTTGATTATTGTACCTTTGCGCCAAAAATGGTTTCTTAGGGTGTCGGTGCTAGGATCTGGATCTGGTTAATGTTATTTTATACAGTCACCCATGCGCTAACTTGATGAAAAGACATAGTAAGATGCCCATCATTTTGTTTTTGCATCGGTCACAACCGAAAGGAAAATATGGATCACTTATTTGGTAAACTTGCGGTGTACATCCCATGTAAACACCAAACGCAAAAAATGTGTGTTTAAACGCGTTTTTCTTGTGAAACGCGCCTAGACGCGATGACAAGTCAATAAAAAGCGCGGCTGGATGTGATGCTGCAGAAACCGCATTCAGACGCGATTGTATGAAGACTTAAATCGCGTCTAGGAGCATTTTTCTTTGGTATCGCGTCTCTAGTGAAACATTTTTGCGTCTAGACGCAGTTTTCGTTGCAACCGCGTTTGAACTCAAAAAAAATAGATTCACATGAGCCGCGACAAGACGCATTCGACAGTTACGATTAATATAGAAAGGAAACTCCATCCAGAATTGCTAACAAAAAAAATAATATCACGATTGATTTGATATTCACCAGAAATATCTATCAACCTTTCTCTATAAAATTAATTTAATCTGCAGATTGTCGAATTCTAAACCATTTTGAAGGTTTTTTTTCTCTCAAAAGATAAAATAAATGAATCTTTTTCAATAGAATAGAATAGGCACATCAATTCTGAAACATTGATATTCAAAAATTGAAAGTAATAAAATAAAAAAATATAAACAATAATTTTTTTCCAAAAAGGAATAGTTTGCATTATTGTAAATTTTTTAAAATTATTTACTTTACTTTATTGAATGCACAACTTTTTCTAATAAATAAATATATGTGTATATACAATAATAATTAAATTATTATAGGTAGATAGAATTTTATTGATACATGTATTTATAAATCTTCCTAGCAGACGATCTATATATAGTTTCTGTTTCATTCAATAAATAGTGTGATTACACGTGACTCAATGGTGTATGTACATTTGCTTTGTAATCGTTACTTCACTTGTTCTAATCTCATTTTCATCATTTTAGAAGTATCAAAATTTAAACTTTCCGTTGGCCTATTATTAGGCGGAGACCATCGCTAAACAGTATTGATGGCGGCTCAGATCAAATATGAAACTGATTGTAATAAATTTTTGAAATTGTCAAATATAGATTCGAACGCGTCTAGACACGACTTTAGTTTGAACTGCATTCGGACGTAATCTTGTTAGCAATCGCGTCTGGACGAGAATTAATGCTAAATCGCGTCAATACGCAAGAAATGTTTCATCTGAGCTGCATCTATACGCGCTTGATTACTGCGATTTAGACGCGTTTTCGTTCAAAAAATATTTACCTGGGATGAAACAATGTTTTGATATGCGAAAATAAGAAGTAGCGAAATTAGATTCACACTTCATTGACTCAGGTAAACATTTTATGTTAGAAAAAAAGAAAAAATATGTAACGCCTATATATACAAAGTAATATCTCGTGCAGACTCACATTAAAAAAATAAGCATTTTGATATCGGCTGGTAAGTAGTCTTATTCGATCATCGATATTTTTACATTAGCCATGTGTTTTATTTTTACAATGTAGCAGTGTAGATAATAATGACAACAAAAATGAGGAAAAATAAACATGCATTTTTGTGTTTTTGTATACAGATATTGAAAAAACCGAGAGAGAAAGTGTTATAGAGACCCCGCTGTAACTTAAACCAATTCACAAAATAGAAATGTATGTTTCTATTTAATCAAGTAACAACAAATTTCCTATTTTCGATTCCTAATCCGAATCTTATTTTTTTCTGTATTATTCTTTTTTTTCCTATTTATGCTATACAACACACACACAAGAGAGAGAGAGAGAGACAAACAGAAAAGAAACAAAGGAAGAACAGGCATTTGTTTCTTCGACTAGACTAATTTGTATATAAAGATGATGGTACATCATTCTATAAATGCACTTAAATCCCAATCGAACAAACGATACCATTATTAACATCGTCACGCACGGGAGGACACAAAACACAATAGAGAGATATGCAGAGAGCGGAATGAAAGAATGAAAAGGGGCGGTTGACGTATGTGCATCTTGAATTGGATTGCACATGTAAGAAATACATAACGTATAAAGACGAAACAAGAATATATAAGAATAAATAACTTGTTAGAGTACGCTCTAATACCTTCGATAGGGTTTATGAAAATGCAACGTATGATACACCCTTTTAAAGTTGTTCAGTTGTATAAACGCTATGATAAACCTTTCGGTCCGCAGTATATTCACTTGATAAACTTTTTTATTTCGTCTTTTGATGGGTAGATAAAAGGGTTTATTGCATGCTGCTAAACGGCAGAAAAGGGTATATCATACGTTGCATTTTTATAAACGCTTTAAACGTTTATCATTCGGCGCTTCTTTTTATCAGTGCACATATGGACGAGAAAAACTCATATTCATTATAGGTTTGAAAATAATAAATAATATTTCTTATATGTCCGAATAAGAAGAATGAATGAAAAGAAAAAATCTTTATTGTTCCAGCTGACAACAAGCTTTTAGAAATAGAATGATAAATAATAGAATACAAGCTGATCTACAATTGTATTTTGTTTTCTTAAAGAATCATCGAATATTTTTAAATAATTTTAAATAGGATAAAAATCTTTAGATTGCCAATATTGACATCAACAAATAAAAACGATTCATTAGAATTTATTCGAAGAATTTTTTAATTTTATTTTGTCATTTTAAATAAATAAAACCATCTTACCAACTTTTGACTGTTATTAAAATTTGATTGAATTGGTGTTAATTATAATTGATTTTTATTAATATTATCATTTATTTGCTTATTATCATTATCGATAATATTTATTGGTTGATTTAGCTCTTTATCTGATGGCAAATAATTAATTAGCGAGAAAAAAACAGCAACACTTACATAAAAATATTATCAGGATTAAAATTCATTTTTGGTGTCGAATGATCATTTTGGATGAAAATTATTCTTGCTCACTGAGTTCTTAGGTTGCATTGATCGTTGTTGTTGATTAATTTGTTTCGACATTATAATGAAGACTAAGAATAGAAAAAAAAGAAATCTATTAATAATAATAAACTATAATATATTTGTAATAATAACTGATAAACTAAAGATAAATATGAATGATACTCAATTAATCTGGTTTCATAAATAAAATCTAGAGAATAATAATCAAATTAAGAATGTTATTGATGATCTTATCCTGCACTAAATAGATTTATTAATAATATTAATAAATAGAAATTATTCTAATAGAATTGAAAATAAATTATAAAATCGCTATTGCATATAATTATTAACCTTCTTCATAGCGAATCAATGAAATGAGGACGCTCGATGACAGTGAATTATATCGAAACTTATATATAAGGCGTGCTCAATGATAGGATACCCTATAGAAAATAATATTATTCTAGGGATGAGCATATAATGAATTTTATACCAAATGAAAGCGCGTTAAAAGCGGGATCTATTGATACTAAATAGTAATATTTTTAGTTCTCTTTTGAGTCATATTCAAAAGGAATTTTTACGGTTCTTCATATAAAAAAACTTCTCATGATCTTGAGTTAAGTTATAATGGACTCAGGGCACAACCGTTGATCTAACGCATGAAGAGATCTTTGTAAAATAGTAGCATATTAGATGAAACGTCATTGCGTAATAATTAAAGTCTAATTATCTGGAATTTCTAGAAATTCCGAAACATATTCATCATGATGCATTCTTTCATAATTGAAACAAATGTGAATTCATCTATATACGGTCAAGACAGACGCTAATAAGAAAATCTCGATTCGGCAATATCTTCGATCGGATTGAGTTCGCCTCAGGCGATTCAATCGAATAAGATTATTTGACAATTCGATTTGATTTTCGTCTCTAATATACGTCGGCTTTTGTAAATATTTCCCATGAGACTCAGAATGCATTTCAATTCTCACTAAAACCTGAATCCATTTTTAAAAAGAAAGACCAAAAAGAAAACACAAAATGTGTATCCAATTACTCTTTTTTTTTCTTTTTTATTAATTGCTTATTCTAAATACAAATGTGTTCATTGACATTGGCTTGAGACTTATAAATATGCTGTTAGTAGATTTTCATGTGAACACATTCCATCAATATAAATCAAAAATAAACAAGAACAATTCATTTAATTGAGTTTGACGAAGCAAGTTAATTATTTTTCTGAGTTATTTAATTGTTGAGAAGTTAAAATTTGGTCAATGGCAGATCTTATTTTTTTAGAAAAAAAATCCAACTGAACATTTTGTCAAGGTGTTCGGATACATTACTTTTAATATTCTAAAAATATTTATTATCAATGATAGGCTCTCTTTTTTCACAGGATAACATTTGTTGCTTTCTCATCATACACATGTCGTATAAGTAAAATTCTATTTTTCTAACGATTATATTGAGCAAAAATGAATTGAAACGAAGATTTGTTGGAGAGATTGCGGAAAAATATAACTTTTTTAGGGGACATAATAGAAGACCCCCTTGTAACTATGAGCGATAAGATAGAATAGAAGACTCTGGGTCTTCTAATGTTTCGGGAGCTTTAACTGTATTCAACTCGTTCTGGTTATACGCGGGGAACTGTCATTATTTACGATAATGTATATCTTTCTGTTGGTTGTTGTAGAGTGCGCTAAGTAATTTATCGATAGTTCTAATTAGTTGTGTATCAGACAGATCACTAAAGAAACTTTCTATAAACGTAATGAACATTTGTTTTTGAATTGGGCGTGGGTGTGGTCTTTCTCGACCGTATCCTTATCTTAGTTAGATACCTTTGGCATTTCATGTCGCACCACTTCTTCGAGAAAGATAGTCTTTGCTTTTAATTGTTTATCGCTTTCTTTGTATATGATCCTTCTTATACCGTTCTGACTATAACTCTATAACCTACACCATTACAGCTATACCATAAAACTTATTTCCTTACATCTATACTTGTATACCTAAATGCTTTAGTATGTTCATTTGATAAATCATCTACTGTTGACGTTTTCCATCGTAATGGACGTGTACGCAATTGTGTACGATCATTAGTCATTGATATAGAACCAAAAATACTATTTGAAGACTATGATACCAATTCATTTACTGTGTCAAGAGTTATTTTTATTCATTGCCGACTCAAACTGTTCTATGTAAAACATTTTCGCTTTCAAGATATTTTTGATCGAATTATACTGTTTGAAAATCAAACTTGTTTTTATTACATTCTAAAAAGTGATCGCCTATCGGTGACAATTTTTCTGTGTCAGATTGCACCATTTGATATTCTTCATGTATAGCTATTTCACGGTCTAAAATGTAAGGGTTTTGGCATGAAAAAAATTTGTTAGTTCAATTCCTTTGGGATTGAAATGGGCACTGCGTTGTTATAGTTTATAATGTAAATGAGGAGCTGCAAAAATTTCGACTTAGGATCATCAAACACTATTTTCTTTGTTTATGCATCATTTGGAAAGCAGATTTTAAAGTTTTCCTAACTCTAATGGAACATTTCAGCCTAAAAAATTCGGCAAACACGGATGTTTATTCAATGAAAAATTAGTGCTCTAGGGAAGCAAAAAGTTAAGTCTGACCTCACACAATCATAAACTGTAATATGAATAGTTGGATGGTCATACGAAGGATGTTGACTGATTCACCATTTTTATACTATCAGTTATTACATCGGAGATGTCATATCTTTTTACTTCAGTCTCGTTTGTTAATGCGAAGTCAGTTGATAAGATTAAATCTTCGCCTTTTCTTTCTTTCTCAAAACAATATATCTAACATGAAGATAAAAATTGAAAGATGACTGAATCGTTTTTCATATCATTGTGGCACAGTAACCATGAGACGACAATATATTATTTGTTTTTCATTTGGTAAATATCTGTTCAACTGACAACTACTTTGTGACGATACTTTTAGACTAAAAAAACAAGTGTTCATTAGACCATATTTTCTCTCTATTCACTTCGTGCTAAAATCAACTTCATTTTGTTTATTTTCCTTTCGGGTTATTACACACATGTCTGCAACTATGCTTGCATCGTACTGGGATTGGATCATACCATCTGTGATTGTCGTTGTTCTAATTATTATTGGTATTATTTTGTTTCTCTACTTGACAATCAATCCAAATTTTGAAATAAAGCATGTTCCTGCAGAGCAATTACCACTGCTACTCGTATGTATTAGAGCTACTTGAAGAAAATGCAATTCATTTTAGTGTTTACCCATTTTTACATGTAGACGGAATGAAATCTCAGGTAGTTAGCAAAAAGGAAAAATCATTCTCTGTTGCCTATCATATGCTTACATCTACATCCACACCCTCATGCTTTAGATCTATGATTTCAAAAATTTCTGTCTGAATTCTCAATTTCTCATATTAGGCTAATGCAATACCAGCTTCTGATAGAAATACTCTAACGTCTGCTGCTGATGGGAATACTCGAGTTGTTGCTCCTGATAGAAATACTCTAATGTCTGTTTCTGATGGAAATACTCCAATTGTTGCTCCTGGTAGTAATACTCTGACTGCTACTCCTATCGACACAGTTGTCAATGATGGTTCAATACTATTTAATAAAGCTAAAAGTGTATGGTCTATTATCTCTAAAAAGTAAGAAAAAATATTAAAAAAGTAGTTGGAGGAAAACTTTTTTCTTTGATGTGGTTTAGTGCGGCGACGACCGATGTTCACACTATACATGGAAATGTTTTACCTGCTAATATCACAAGTCCGTTAGAGCTTCAATGTTGGTCGTCTTTGCCTGTTTCTCGTTCGTCTACTCTAACGATTTGCAGTCGTTTAGGTGTACGTATTCTTCGATTTGAATTTGATCTCGAATTTCTTTACGGTGGCTCGTTAAATGGACGAGGAGCATATTTGGATGGTATTACTGTAACTCCATCATGTACGACTGTTGCCTGGTGTTATGTATTCAATGCAAACGTTGAAATAACATCTGTCCGTAATGTGGGCACAAGTGATAATCCAATTGCTGCCGCGCATGTTGAATTAAAGTATCAATTAAAAGCACTTAGTCGCGTAGAAGGAACAGTATCATTTGATGTCAAAGGGGATGGACGCGTGGATATGTTACATATGAAATAAAATTTCAGTGTCCGGTGGCGCCATGCTGTCATTTAGCAACAGACGACCGAAAAGGGTCAAAATTTTTAAAATTTTTCTTTTTTGTTTTCAATGATCATAATGCACTACTTAGTGCTTTTTCATTTATTTATAAAGTCTCGATAAGAAATAACAGGTTCAATTATGCAGAAAAACGAAACAAACAAATGATAAAACAGTACAACAAAGATGAGCAGTCACATTTGTAGAAAAAAAACGAATTAACTATGATAATCTGTGTAACAGTTATTTTTATTATTCAAGCATAGACGTAGTTCACATTTTGAACAGGATATTCTTGTGTATCCAGTACAACCACGAATTCGACAACGACCTTTCGATGTTGGGGTAGGCCAGTGATCAAACTTATCAAATCGAACGCTTGAAGATGGAGCAGGACTTGATGCAGTGCGTGCAGTTATTGTTGAATTCTTTTCATTTGATTTTACTTGTAGTAATTGTAATGATGACCGACCACGTTTTATGGGAGGTGGTAGTGGAGGACTCATTTTGAGCAAAACTGTAGCAATATCTATACGAAAAACCAATAAAGATATTATACTCTTTTTTGGAGCCTGTAATTGCAAACAGTGGCGTCTGTACAACAGCCACGCTTTGACTACTGAACGGTCAATAAAATGAAAGATGATCTTTATATAAATTTTTTTTGAACGAACATTTATTCAATACAACGAAACCAACACATCGATTGAATCAACTCCTCCCATGTGTTCATTATAAGCTTTAATTACATTAGGCTGTTTTATGAGAATTTGTTTTTTTTCCTTTTGACGATTATCGTTGCTCCGAGTCAATCGGTTGATAACCATGCAGTGTTGAAAGACAATTGACAGCATTATTATCATACCATTGTGTCACACATAGCTCAACATCTTCAACCTCGGTGACACGATGATCCATCGCTCCTCTGCCTTCTCTTGATAAATCTTGTACATTTTTTTATGGTTAAATCTGGTAATCAATTTGGTCTTAAAGTATCAACTGAATAAATGCCTAACTTTTAAAACTTTACTGCAATCGAATTGCTGTAAAACAATTGTCAAAATATATTTTATGATTAGCAAAACGTAGTACAGTTTCACAAACATTCAATACAATATTAGTACAAAATCCATGCTCCTGTTTTTCACCTTTACCTGTATAAAAAAAAATGAAGTCATAACATATGCCACTTCGACCACCAGCTAAAAGAAACATTTTGTAGCCCCACCGATTCGATTTATTCGGCATATGTTGCTTCATTATACTTTTACCTGTAAATGGTATTATTTATTAGTCAACACTTAATTTTTCCTCCTTTGGAATCGTTCTAAAATTCTCTTTTATAATGTTCAAAAACGGACGAACTTTATGAGCTCGATCGAAATTTGCATCTGCTCTATTTGGTTGAACTGAGTTGTCAGCAACATGCAAATACTTTTTTATTTCTAAAAATCGATCTCGACACGTGTAGTATTAGACCAAAAGAAAAGTTGTTCTGGAAAACAATATATTCCAGTCATCATCAGTATACCAATGAAAAGTGCCATTTCTGTTTCAGAAATACATACCGGTTTGTTGGGATCTTTTTGAACAGAATATAAATTTGATTGATTTGTCAATAGTGTCATCGATTGCTTGCGGAACATAAAATAGAAATAATCAATAGGTTCTAGCTCATCATTGATAGGTGGTGGTGGCAAATTGTCAGCAAAATCAGCTGCTGAAATTACAAAATGATTTTTTGCCCAATGGATTCTTTTTTTCTTTTTCGGGTTTTGACCATTATTCTTAAATTTTTCTTCATTTTCACTTTCTTGACTGTCACTTTCATGGCTATTACTTTCTTCACATTCACTTATTGAAGATTGTTCACTCATATTTAATTCATCTCGTAAAGCGTGTGCAACTTTACTCGTTTCATCTTCAGACTCAGATGAGCCGATTTCATCTTCACCCGAACCATTTGGTATGACAATATTTCTTTTATTATCTCTTTTTCTAGACATTACTAAACACTAGCTGCTCAAGAGCAGTAATAGTTCCGCTTGCTAATTGGAATATTCAATCAACGATATTCCTCTTTGTATTAATAATCTTGAGGATGTGGGTGTGACTGCACGTGTTCTGAAAGGCCATGTCCACAACTACACTCACACGAAGAATATGTAGAAACAATCATCTATTGATGCATTTCAAGTGCTCACTACAATCAAAAATCTTTTTTTTCTTCTGAAATATTGCAACAGAAATTATTTGCGACATACTGAGTAACATTTCTTCATCTCTGACGTCATGATGATCCAAAAAACTTTTCTTTTCTATTCATCATTATTCGTCGTTTACTTTAAGCATGACGTATTATGAGTGATTCTCACGGGTCGCTTTTGCTCCCATCTTCCAACTTCAAAGTTTTATATGTCTACATCAGTGCACATGTTTATGCAGAATCTATAGTTTATTAGAGACAGCAGCGTCACATCAGCAACAACCTTCACCTTTTACATGAAGATGAACTCTGAAGATATCAATGGGAAATTAGTGTCCGATTACAAGAAAACATTTAGCCAACATATTCAACATGCAGCTAGCGACGATAGTATTCGCCTTCGTCTGGATCGATCCTTATACGATGAACTTGATCAACGGCACGTACTCGAATATCCGCAATGTCCGGCCGGCATCGGACTTCATTTGATTCGACAAGGTGAACTTGGCTTATGCATGATGAATCTTACTCCGAAATTTCTTGCACCTGGTCGATATACATTCTTGTCGCCGTTTAACCATTTTCTCGGACTGGTTAACATCAGTGATAAATTGATAACATTAGGCAACATTCAAATTGTAATAATCAATCAGGACGAGCTTGGTTTGAGTCTTCGAAATGGAGAGACCATCCTACTTGATCCAGGTCGATATATTTTAACAGCGCCGCATATTTTCGTAAAGAGTACTCAAGCAAATGCTCAGTACATTGAACTGGGAACGTATCGACGGATAACCGTGCCCGTCGGCTTTGTAGCCGTTGCATTCGATATTGGGAAACAGATTATCATTCGACCCGAAGACACCGAATCAGGTCCATTCGAAACCAATTCGCCTACATTTCTATTTGATAAAGATAATGGCTTTCAATCTGTACAACTCCAAGTAAGAGAACTTGATGAACTAAAGGTCAACACTCGAGATGGTATTACAATCACTGCCAAAGGCCTGATTACCTATCGAATTCATGATCCACGAATAGCATTCATGACGGTGCAAGATATTCACGGAGCAGTGAAACGAGCGGCCGAAGCCATGCTCACATCGCTCTTTTTGAATGCAGCCATCGATGAAATTGCCCCGCCTGTTCCAAAAAAGTCAGCCGGTGCGAACCTGATTAATCTAAAGTCTACTGAAGACAATGAAAACTTCAATCAGCATATTCGTGATGCTTTTCTTCATGAATTCTCCCATAAAGTCAACCAATGGGGCATTGAACTACAAGATTTGAACATTGAAAAGCTTGAATTCGATAGCAGTGTCAAAGAGCTACTTCGTAAACGTGCACAAGCTCGCGTTGAAACAGCAACGAGTCTAGCCAATATGTGTTCCCAAACTGAAATTGCCATGCAGGAAGCTAATCGGGCCAAACAACAGGCACAAATCCAAGCTGAAGCATCAGCGTTCGTGACACGAACAAAGGCTGATGCCGATTTCTACGCGGCTCAGCAGCATGTCGAAGCGGCCAGATTATTGCAGGAAGTACCACTGTCAGCTCAACTTGAACTTAAACGACTTGACGTCGAGATAATAAAAGCGACTGGCGAACGAACAACATTTATGCCCATGAACATGCAAATAGGAGATATCGGAATGGTAGACAAAAAAAATGAAAAGATATATTGGGCATCGAACAATGTACTCAAGAATTGAAACGAATGAAAAAACTGCGATTCGATTCTAGTCGGCTCGTAGTGAGAGGAGCACTCAACATTTGATATATCATACTATCACATCTACTATTTGATTTTAACGCGAAAACAGAGAGAAGACAATATTTTATTTTTTTATGAAAAAAGATCATTTAATAGATTCCGATATACCGAGTGACTAGATATTTCTTTCATTTTTTTCCAGGAAATTCATTTTGATTTCAATAACATGGCTAGAGTTGTTACCAGAGAAAATATAAGTGATAATGAAAATCCTGGATTGCATGATATCCTTGTGGGAGCATATCTGATTTTTGCGGAACCCACACATATTTTCGAAGAAAATAGTGAATGCAAGTTGAAATGAAGGTTTTTGCGGCTCTTCTGTGCTCCACATCGCCCGTCCCCATTACAGACATAAAAAATGAAAAAGTGACACTTCAGTGCACTAATTAGATAAAATTTTGATACAAGTCGATTGCCTATGTTCATCACTGCTCATATCAGTACTTAAAATCTAATTTCACTAATTAGAAATTATTATAATTATAGCTGAATTTCTAATTAATCTTCAAAATCTGTCGTTTTTATCATTATAGTCCATAGTTACGACTGTTTGGTATATTTTTACTATTATAGACGTTAGCAGCGAGTGTATGCTACCGTTAAAGAAGCTAGCAATGAGTATACACACTAAATAAAAATGTGTCGTATATTTTTCGCGTTCTGCCAGTCGGCTAGTCGTTCACCGTTTTGTTATGAACATACAGCGATATATACGCAACATTGTTGAACGCATGGAAGATAAGTTCTCGAAATAAAATTTTCTTTGAAATCAATTCTTGATTACTTTATAATCAAGGAATTGCCACCCGGATCCATGATCCGGGAAGGACTACACTGGATAGTCTGATAGGAATCGGACCAATTCCAAATCAGCCAGATCTTAGGATCTGATTAGATTGAATTTTTAAAAAATAAAGAGATATATGTAATTAAATTAAAAAATATATCGAAATATGCGTTTCAAAAACCACCAATAAAAATGTGTCGGATGTGTTGCGAAAAATGCGTCGTGGTCTTGCTGAGCAGAATGTGTTGCAACGAGCACCTCATGTCGTACTCGAATGTGTCGTGCTTTGTGTCGTAGTTTACGACACATCCGACACATTTTTTACATAGAGTGCAGATCGAGGATCATCATTGACATCTTCTCTTCCTTCACGAAATCGTTTTGCCAATCTTGTAACTGTTGAATATTATGGAGCACTGGGCCCCAAAGCTGTTACAAGTTCCTCATGAACTATCTTTGGATCTATTTCCAAAATAGTCCGAATTGCTATATAATATCGATTGAGTTCATTATCCATTAAAAAACATTTTGATTCAAATGAAAATTTATCTGAAAACGTACTATAACCAAGTCCAAAATAGATTTACTATATATATATCATTATAGATAAGACATTTCACTATTTCTCCATGCAACAATCTCTTGAATGTTAACTGGTTTATAAAATTGTCAATAACGATTGCAGAATTTTTGGTCAGACCTAAGTAGATTGTATTTGTTAACTGTATTATAATTTTTATTTTTTACCTCATTCCTATAATGTTTATGAAACTCATTCTATTTAAAAAAAATCTTCTAATGAGTCGGCATCTATCTAAGTGATCCATAATGTGCGAGTTCCACATTTTAGCCCAATGGGGCTGCGCTGAAAACCTTTTCTAATAATAGCAACCAAAACAAATGTACACCCACACCCTATACTTTATCACTATATATAGAATAAATACATATTAAAATCAGATAGAACAAATATATGGCATCATATACATTGATGAACAATTCGAAAATATTTGAGAATATTACATCTATAAAGTAATTTAAAGATTCGATGTTGAGTACGGGTACCTAGAATATGAACATTGACACACACGTCCACCCTCAAATTGTTCTACAATGCAGAACCTAAGGAAAATAAGTTTGTATGAGTTATGATGAATAAGAACCGAGGTACAAGCCCAATACTCATCTTTGCTCTGCAATCTCTTCTTGTGTTTATAGTGACATGCGGAGTGATTGACGCAAGAAGTGATAGTGATCACATGTGTGTTTTGTTAAAGAAAAAATGTGAATCAACAAACATCATCGACTTGAAGATAATAAATAGGAGTCGAAAACAGTCTTTTTGTTGTGTCAGATTTGAAACAATATAAAAATTTCTTATTCTCTGCGTGAATATATTGTCTTTTCTTTGTGAACTATAATGGAAAACGACTGTGAAGCGAAAGTAACACCTAGTACTCAACCATACGATACTCTTTCGGAATCTCCATCGACCAAAACAAAAACAAATCTTCAAAACACCGAAGCAATTGTTTGCAATGCACGAACAATATTCTATGCATGCCCCTTTGTTCTGTTAGCATTACTTATTCTTCTCGGGATACCATTATTACAAATTATTATTGGTAGTTTGTGTAAGAATGAATGTCCCGTCAATCCTCTTATTCCAGTATATCTTCTTGTCATGGGTGTTGCTACGTTAACTCTAATATCAACTGTGATTCTAGCGGTGAGATTTATCGATAATCTGTTAATTTCATAACATTCGCTTCTTTTTATAGGTGACTGTGAAGAAATTATCTTTTTTGTTTTATTTAAGCATTCTATTGGCTTTATTAATGTTTGGCTGGTGCATAACAGTAAATTAATATTTTTTAGAAATAAAGAAAAATAATAAAACTTACTGGAATCTTTCTCATTTAGGGCACTGTCTGGATATTTAAAAGTCAAGGCAAAGCTCAGTTTTATTATCCTAATCAACGAAGTACTTATTGTCAATATTCAGTTTTTAATGGTGCTCGAGTACTAAGCTATATGAATTATTTTTATCTGACCGGTTTGCTATCCCTATTCTCGAAACGTTCGAACCAATAAGTTAATTACATGAATCCGTGTTAATTTTTTTTAAATCAATTTTTTAACTATAAAAATATAACTTCCAATAAAACTATTTTGGTGTATTTTGAATAAAACGACAATTTGCAAGTTCGACTCTTTCTTTCTATATATTAAATTAGGATGCAACAAGTACAAATGTATAAACTCGAGTGGTGTAAAAAGTCGGTAGCTAGAGTAGGCTCAATTCCTTTACAGTTTGTTTTTCTGATGGCGTCCCTCGTATAGTAATTAATGTTTTAAATTGAATTGTCGTTGAACAGACCATATGTGCGTCTATTTTCATAACTAAGTTCAATTGGAAAATACTCAATCTGAAAGGAATATCTACCATCGAAAGAAGCGTTTTCGACCCAATGAATGTAAATAACAAGTTAAGTTCTATCGATTTTTAAAGTGATTGAGAGTACGGGTGTGTCATGCTATTTGCTTCGCATGGACGAATTTGGAGTTTGTTTTTAGTTATAAGCCGACTTTTTGCTGCTTGTCACAATCTGTAAAATGTAGTGTTTAGTCAATTTACTAGATTGTATGATTGGTTATTCTCGAAATTAGATGGCCGAGAGCTCTTTCACCCAGTTTAGAGTATTTCAACTTCTTATCTTGAGGGTGTGGGTGTGCCTGTATGTTAGTCTTGGGCGAGAAAATGACGCATGTAGTCTCAACAAAAACCACCTGCACCCATATCCATACCCTCAAAAATAGATATGTAAAACATTTTGACTTCCATTTGGTTTTCAAATTACATATATTTTGAGTTTAAAATATTAACTAGTATTAAAAATTTATTTAAGGCAACACTTATTTTCAAGATCTTCTATTACGAAGAGAATCGTTGACAGGAATTGAAATTAGAATGATTTTAAAAAAATCAAAAATAATCGGAACTAGTAGATCTATTTCCAATAAGTCGATAATCACATGTGTTTGTTATAAAATAGTGAATGCTTATACAACCCATAAAAAGGCAATAAAATCTAAAAGGTATCTGTAGAAAAGCATGATATAAAAAGCAGGGCATTCATTGAGTTGTCAAATAAAAGTAGAGTATTAATTTACATTGTTGTTCGAGTCTCTTAATTTTATTATGTAAAGATAAGAATAATGCATTTACTTTAGTGGTAAAAAATAATAGTACTTATGTTTTGTCGTTTCTGTGAAAATACTAGATATATTAAAAGTAGTTACCAACAGCAATTCATTGATTCTTTTGTGAATTTGATTTTCATGAAGAATATAATATGTATAACAACTAATTATGTGGTGAGTATTCCTCCAAAAACAATATGTCTGTATCTAATATTTTATTCTTTTGATAGTGTTTCTACAATAATTTTACTCTTGGTCGTAAATTTTGTCATTCCTTCACCAAAAAACACAAATCTATGACAACTGTGCAATCAAGTAATTTTTATTTTGAAATAAATAATTGACCATAGATATAACTATTAGAGATAAAGCTTGCCAATCTTGAGGGTGTGGGTGTGGGCCTAGGTGTTAGTGTCGGTTTCCACTAGACCACCATACTCTCCATACACACACACCCCAACTTAATAAAAAAACATTTTAGACAAAAAGTTTAATTTTGGAACTAATGACGTCAATCAAAAATTTTGTTACGGAAAACATTTGGGTGTTGTAAGCAAATAAGAGAGAGTTTCGGAGAGAGAAAATATGATTGTAGAAGGACAGATGGTCTGCATCGCCTAGGAAATGTTGTCAACAGTACCTGTAATTATTTTGACTTTAAACTAATAAATGAATGAATTTGAGAGTTTCAGAGTGCTAAAGCTACAATATTTACCACTGATTTATGCTATTGCATGTAATTAAGCCTATTCTCGAAGTAACCTTGAAAATAGTGCAGGTAAGTGGTGTTTCACAAAACATTTGTATGTTCTTAGCAAACGATAGAACGTTGTACAGGGGAAAAATGTGAACGTAGATGAACAGATGGTCTATGTCAACTAAAGAATTTTGTTAACAGTTGCTTCCTTTTGTGCTATTTTAAACTACGAGATAAATAAATTAGAAATTTTCAGAATGGTGATATCATGCATTTCATAAAAGATTCATGCTATCGCAGTTGACCAAGCATTTTATGCAAATTAATGTAAAAAATGGGAAAGGTCTGTTTTTTAATGTTTTTTTTAGCCATTGTTTGAAAGCAGAACTCAATATGCAACGAATCTTATATTACATATTTTTATAGTATACTTTCTGAAGTTTGTTTAATAAATTTTATAAGTGTGAAAAAATGACTTATAGCTTGACGGTGTGAGTGTGAAGAGAGAAGTGCTCGAAAAAATGATTTAAATAGCTACTTTGTTTTGATAGAGATTGGTATAGTTTGACTACTTACCAAATATATGATCGATTATTGAAGATCTCTGTTTGCTTTCTATCTCGAGTACAGTATTCATGAGAATTTCAAATGAAATTTTGCTAAGAGTTTTCAAATCTAAGAGGATTTTTATAATGAAATTTTTCATAATGAGCATCTGAAAGAACACAACAATCGGGATATAGTTAAAAGTTATTCAGCGCGACGATTTTCAATAGAAGAGTGGCTTGTGTTAGTGATATTTCTCTTTATTTAACTTCTTCGTGGCAATAATCTCACCGTTTACATACAGAGTAGTTTTTCTATATACTCATTCAAGTAAAACAGAGAGAAGAGGAGACATATACACACATATATACGTATAAACAGGAAAATAAGCAAAAAATGTAAGATAACTATTCAAGAGGATAAGCATATCGATGTCGTAATTGTCGATAATGAACTAATCATAGTTCTGAACGAGGAGAGGACATACCCAATTCTCCACTTTATGTTTTACTGCAAACATATAAACTTCAGAAAAACTGTAAAAATAGCAACGAAACAGTTAACAGTATGATAAACTCAAATTATCTTCAAAATGCTGATTGCAGTTTCTTTTTATTTGTTAATTGATTTCTCAAAAGGAGAATAAGGACAGATGAGCACGATCTTTTTTCTCGAATTCAATGTCTTCTTACACCCTTGGGGTTTTTCTAGCAATGAAGTGGTTGATTATCTCTCACTTGAATAATCGAAATAACTGATAGAGTTAACAGTCAATATCCATCAAAGAAATGAATATGGAAATCACACATTTAAGTAAATAAAAATTGACCACCGCGGCTCTACTCAAAATAAAAAGACATGATCTTCTATTACGCTTTCCGAATAGTGTGTTTTTGGGTGAACTTCTATTATGGGGTGTGATACCACAGTTCTACGGATAATTTCTGAAAAATGTGGTTGATACCTAAGAGGTTGCTAGGCACAGTTCTATTGTGTTTCTTTTGTCTCTAGAATATTCTTCCTGTATGCTCGATCTATTATCATTGTCTCAGTTCTCCAATGAACTGAGTGAGGGTCAATTCTGGGCGCCCACGCCATTGTTAAGGGACCACTAGCTGCACTAACAGAATGCCTCCATCGCCCAATATTTCTTTTAGATATAGAATAGCATTGCTTTATTAATATTAGTACACTCTAAATTTCTGAATTGTTGAAATGGTCGTAGCGGCTCTTATCCGATTTTTGAGTCAACTCAATCTATTCAATACTTATTCAACTGATGCAAGAACAGTGCACCGTGAAATTGTTACTACGCGTATTTATATTATCCTGTTGACAACAAGTATTGTTGTTCTCATGGTGTATGCATCTCAGAAAACTATTTTCCATGCTGAGTTGGTGGTTAAACCATCTTTCGACGTTTACGAACGTCTTAGCGCTACTTATTCGGATACATTATCATGTCCATGTACTGAAATTTCTGTGCCCTTTTCGGTTTTTGCAAATCTAACGTACATCTTTCATGAAGTGTGTTCAAGTGATTTTGTATCGGATGCATGGCTTTCTTTTCTCTATAATGATAAGGCCAGCTCTTATCCTACATTCGATATTCGGTCAGTGGGTAATTCTCAATTTCAACTTCTACGCACTCTATGCGTCTCCTCCAAGCAAGCCATTATGAATGCATTAAAAGTAAATCTCGCGTCTGTGACACTGGTTGATAGCCGTGGCAGTGTTTTAAATTCGAAATCATTTCGTGTTCAAGTTGAATCACTTACAAGCGAATTCATCTTAAGAATTCGTAGTGTCCAGCGTCGACAACGAGCTTTCTTTGCGATGTTGATCGATCGGAATAGTATGTTAACTGCATTGGAAACCGCTGCTATACCTTTCATTAGTTCGACATTCAAGTTAGAAATGCAGATGGTTATACACCGCAGAGTCTCTGTAATGTCTTTTATTGCGACGTATATGGAGTGCAGTTGCGACGCAACTTATTCATGCATCTCGATGTTAGGCATAGCAACGAACGATATACATAATTCACATGAACTAGCTCTTAACGATTCATACGGGCTAGAGCATTATAATATCGGTTATCTTGCACATGTGAATGGTTTCTTATCGGGGTGCTTGCCGTTGCATTCCCTACTTCTATCAACACTTGAATGCTACAGCAATCAGATTTGCCTAAATAACCTGATGGCTCATTTACCTTCTTCCAACACTTTATTCAATATTCTCAATATGAATGACTCGAAGAATTTTATTCCAACTACTCCTATTGATACGTTGATCGATAATCTTATGATAGACGAGTGGTTGACTGAGATGGACTATCACAGTTACTTTGCAGCATGCCGTCCGCTATCGTGCTCTTATTCCTACACAGTAAGATTCAGCATTCTCTACATTGTCACAACACTTTCGGGTCTTTGTGGTGGGCTCATCGTTATACTTCGTTTTCTTTGTGAAGTACTAATGACAAGTTTTTATCGAATACGAGATAGATATGTACGCAGACTTGAACCTCCTGTTGCTGAATCTCCGCGACTTGGTAAGTAAAAGTAATGATTTAAGATATTCAGGAACAGTGAAAGACGATATTTGCTTGCTTATAATATTTAAAAAATGATATCAATGATATAGTCTCTCATTGGATGAATTAAGTTTAGAATACATTATATTACAGATTATGCTGACGTAGCCTTACATTTTGTGAACGTTAGAAAATAGATACAAAAGGTCATCCATGACCTCGATGTTCGTGATAAAAGGTAGGAGCGAGTTTTATATTGCTTGATTACCTTCACACCCACACCCTCAAGGGCGACTCAAATAATGTAACAATATTATTTCACTTTATTCTTCTGTTATAGGGCCTCGTGTAATATTTTATGAATGGATTTGTTCGTTGTTCAATCGTATTCGAAATGCTTTACACAATCTCAATCTTTTCGATCGTCGGAACAGCGATGCTTCTGCTATTCAGGAGCAAATTCTCACTACGCGACTTTACATCGGCTGTTTGTTTACTTCTTTATTGATTTTGATTTTAGCGACTGGACTCAGTGAGCGAACAGTAATAAATACGGTAGTATTACCACCGGTGGCAGAATTTGAAAAGATTGCTCAGACTGAAAGACAAACTCTATCATGTCCGTGTTCAGAAATCGCAATTCAAAACTCAGCGTTTATATCGGTTACATATACACTACATCAAATCTGTTCAAGTGAGCTTCTTTCCGAGGATTCACTTGATCGGCTAAGCTATATAGACCACATCAGATCTGCGTACTACCATTTAGACATTCGTTTATACGGTTTGGACATGTTTCGAGCGATTATCTCGTATTGTATTCTTTCCAATAGTACGATCAATGATGCATTGGCCACTCTACTCGATACTTATTTGATTACTACTGAAACACTGTCTCGTCAAGACTTTAATGAGCAGACACAAGTGCTTATAAATAATTTCCTATCAAATGTAAAGCAAACATTCAAACATATGTCCGTCCTTGCACATGAGACCACCCGAGGAAGTCAACTTCTCAGCAGTCGAGTTTCGAACTTTTTCTTGGATGGAATCTTTGACAGTAATCAAAATCTGATAAGAGTACAAACACATCTTGGAACAATGTCATCGATTGATGATATGTTACCGACTTGCTCATGTGCACTTAATATGTGCAGTCAACTATTGGGATTCTTCAATAGAAGTAGTAATGGTTCCAAATTCACCTTAATCACTGAGATTCCAGGCATGTACAGTGCATGCTATCCTTTAGATGGACTTCGGAAATCAACACTCGAATGTTGGTTCAATGAGACCTGTATTGAGATTATTAGTTCCAATTTGACACCTTTCCCAGTGGACATATCATTTGATCCATTGAATACAAGCCGATTGATTCGGTTTTCTCCAAAAAGTACTCTTGGTAATATAATTGATGAAATCATGGTTGAGGAATGGAGACAAACGATCAGCTACGAAGCATATTATAGATCTTGCAAACCTCTGAAATGTGTATTCACATATACTCAGAGACTGGATTTGATTTACGTCGTAACTATATTAGCAGCTGTTTTGGGTGGTTTGTCAGTATCTTTTCAAATCGTCTGTTCATGGCTCATCAAGTTCTATGTCCACCGTCGACGGACTATCACTGTATCAACTTCAAGTAAGTATCTCAGTACTTGTTTTGTAGTTTCTACGTTTTAAATTTCGCATATTCGTCACATCATCGTTTCGATTTATATAGCCAACTCATCAATAGTGGGGACCAGTATCAGACCAAGCATAGTTTTTAATGCGAAGCGTTACTTACGGGCGATCAACTTATTTGATTCTCAATCGCCACATGTACATATTGTGCAACGTGAACGTCTATCAACACGCGTCTATGTTGTTTTATTAGTGAGTGCCACTATATGTTTGACCATTTATTTATTTTTCGTCGAAAATCAACACATTGCAACTATGAAGCTAACGTCATCGGCCGATGTCACCCAATTCTACGAAAAATATACAACAGGTTTGTCATGTCCATGCAAACAAGCTTCAATACAATATTCGATGTTTGTTTCACTCAAGGTAAACTTTGTGCAAACCGTATTGTCGTAGCCATGAGAAAATGTGATTCATGTAAAGACTATTATTTAATCTGATGTGAGATAACAAATTCATGAAAACCTTATTTTTATTAATATAATGGGCTAATAAAGTTGTCTAAATTAATATTACTTGAACTTTTTCATATAAGGTTTTGACATCTTAACTTACTTTGTTAAAGTGAACAATTGCTTCAATACTAGAAAATATATTGCTATAACTAAAAAAATGATGAAGTATTTAACATTACCATGCTCTTTTTTTAAATTATTTTATTGTCTCCAAGTAATAATAAGTACTCTATTATTTTTTTTTATTCATAGTAGAATATAGTTTCTGATATTGAATTAACTTTTCACTTTAAAATGACGAGGTTTTCCATAATAAATGGTTTCACAAAATTTCACCTGTTTTTTAAACAAAAAATACATAACGAAAAAATAAGCTTCACTTTGCGAATAGTAGAGATTTTCATGTTACCTTCGGTGTTATTTTATTGCTAACAAAAAATAGAGAGAGAGAGTGTCCAATATAAACTGCAATATATAGTCACCAATTCTTACTTTAGTATACAACTAGTTGATTTTTTGCACTCTGTTCGATTAAAAATTGAGACAGCATTTGTCGATCAGGGAAATCGATTAGCTCATCAGAAAACAATAGAAATTTAGTTTTCAGGAAAATAGTTTAGGAGTAATTCAAGACGATGAACTGACATATTAGTCGGATTTTCTTGGAAATCTGATTAATTGGTCGATAAGCAATAGAAATCCCATTTTAGAAAGAAAGATCTAGACCTAATTTTTCTATCGCTTGAAACGCTTTTCTCACAGTTCGATTCTCTGTGTATAATAATGGAGCTACAACCGCTCAGATTCAGTCTCAAATTGTTTTCTGATCAGTGTAATTAATTTGGGCTGAATATTTCTTCGATAGTTCAGATCTTTTCTAAAATTTATGAAGAATATTATTTGTTCCTGACTTTTCTTGATTGAATCAGATTTCTTTGTCGATTGCTTCGGTACGAAACGAGCGACCATTGACACCAAATTATTTGCTTGTCAATTCGTCTAGCCAATTGACAGTATATGTTCAACAAATGTAGACTAAAATATTGGGAAAACATGGCACTATGATAACAGATAAATCATACAAGTCTTTTCTTAGCGGAATAAGGCTTTAAACATAGAGTATCTACGGCGAAGATCAACACAAAATTGTTTTTTGTATCTAGAATTTCTATCTTTTATGAGTGCGTTCTAAAAGGAGGCAGGTAAGCTGTGTAGTACGTTCGAGTATTTTTTCAGTGAGAATCTAACGCCTACGAACGACAAGGAGCTAGCTAGTTGTGTAGTCTCAAATGAAAGAATGTAAAAAAAATCAAACGTGTACGCTACAAGACTTTTTCTGGTACAATACTATTATCGTTCAACTCTGCTCTCAGAATAGAGTCAAAACTAGGCGCAGTAGCCAATGTGTTACTTTTGAGTACTACGGTTCATATGTGAAGTTTTGCGATTGGCGAAAGATCGTTAAAATAATACATGATCCATAGCCAGGATTGTGTGACACTAGTCAAAGCCTAATGGGTATTGATACAATACGCTGTAATTCAACCGTACTCACTCTGAGCCAAAGGTTGAAAAAAGTTAATATTTGGAAAATGAAATAAAATATAGCTGTGTTGTCCATTTTTCAACTGACTAGTGTCATCAGACCTTTAACACGGTGTCACCTGAAGTAATTTTTCTGAACATTCATTTTTTGTCTTTAGCTCACAGTTGCTTAGGAATCAATCATGGTGTATCAAAGGAGAAAACCATGGAAGAAGGTTTTGCTTTTATCTTCGTAGTATTTTATTCATAATGATTGCGATTGAGTTTCAATGAGGGTGTGGATGTGGGTTAAAACTGTTAAAGCATCCCCACACCGACACTCATACCCACATTCTCATTTTATAACAGTTTCATATTCGAGTCTCATGAAGGGTTACGCACTTTGAAGATTTTCTGTTCAAGGTTCTCAAGTACCATCCAATATGTTCAAGCCAGTTTCTATCACTTGATTATCTAAAAACATTAATGGGCGATAGTTTGGTTGTTGATCCTGATTCAATAAGGTTTAAAGGACAGTTTCTCGCTGGTCAACTCTCTATTCTCTCCAGCTTTTGTACAATGGCCAATGATGCAATGAATACGTCGCTAGCGCTCTTTGTTGGCACACAATTCATTGCTTCACAGATCTTGACGAATGATCAGTTTCAAGCACAGATCAATAAGACTGTCAGTCTACTGTTTCTCGATATATCTCTTTCTTTTCGGCAAGCAATTGACTATCTGGAAGCGATAATACATGGGAATGCAATTATGTCAAGTTACATGAGCAACTGGCAATTCATAGTGAATCCTTCGGCCAACGCTCGATTCATTCGAACCAGACCTGTTTGGTATGGTAACTGTTCATGTGCCAGTTCAGACAAATGTTCGTTACCGATGAGCATCACTAACATATCTTTTCCTGGCTTACTTATTGGATGCTTACCTTTGCCAGTATTGCTTCAGTCGACTCTTGAATGCTTCTACAATCAAGCATGTCTCGATACCCTGCATTATGCATTATTTGACCATAAGAAAATGAAATCATTGCCAACTAGTCTCATGATGTCAAGCCATTTCCTACCTAATGCTTCAATAGGTTCGATCTTTGATGAACTGTTCGTTGAAAACTGGCTTCGTGAATATGATTATGAGGCATTCTTCCGAGCTTGTGGAGTTTCTATGTGCACTTATATATATAGTACACGGCCTGACATTCTCTATGTGCTGACAACAATCATTGGTCTCATAGGGGGACTAACTGTTTTTCTTCGTATTATTTGTCCATTATTGGTTATGGGATATAATCATTTGATTGATTTCTTTCGAAACGGCCGGCGAACTGTTCCACTGTAAGTTAGCTGTTGTTATATGACTGAGCTTGTTTCAAATGAATAATCTCTCATTAGATACACACTTCCTGTTCAACCATCAGTTGTTGTTGCCTCTATTTCAACATCAGCAAATATTTCGGTATGTTCTTTTCGTCCATCTTTCTTTTCTAAAGTAATTATAACAGTTACTCAATGATCGAAACATCACGACACGAACACATGCCAATTTATGCTGCTGTCCGTGGATGCGTGATCAACGTATTCAAATCAAGATTCTAGTGATCGTAATCATCTTTGTTTGCGCTGTCGCACTTTTTGTGGTACCAATTGTTGCTACACAATTATTTTTCGGTAGAGTTACATAAGTATATATATGCTGAACTAATATATTGCTATTTCAGATAATCGTGATGATCTGCTTGCAAACAATAATTCAACCACATTGTTAAGTAAGTGGTCTCTGCATTATTTCATACTACATACCAGAGCATCAACCAGGCCACTAGGCCTGCCTGCCTGCCTGCCTGTGACAGGCACAGGCCATGATCTTGAGGCCTGGCCTGTCACAGGCAGGCGGCTTAAAAACACCAGGCCGCCTGGCCTGTCTCTATCATTTATATATATAATTTTATTTTCGATATAAACGTTTTTTTTAATTGAAGTTGGCGCGAATAATCAGATGAAGTATAGAATAATGTATTGTGTTCATTGTGATTGATCCAAATGATGAATAATGTTCAGTTCAAATTGCATAGTTCGTTTCCTTTCTCCATTCGCTCTTTGTGTTTTCA